>LGRX02005529.1:0-33383 GCA_001247695.2 Cymbomonas tetramitiformis
TTCCCAAATAGTCCTTTACAAGCGTATATGAATATAACACATTCACAAGGTGACCAATATTCAATGATGGGTTCCAATCATATGCAATCTCGCACGGATTATTTTAACAACTCATTTGTGTTGCCATTAAATCTATGCCTAGACAATGAACCTCGCCGATTGTCAGGTTACTCGTCGCTTGGAACAAATTCAAGTTGTTATCTGCAAGTGACATCGAGTGCAGAAGGTAGCGCCGCTGGGATTGCCTTCGATGGTGGGGCCGATGCCACGGGAGGCCCTAATGAGACAATGGTGATTTGTCTCTTTACCTCAAAATTAATGGTATCGGCAGGGAGGGTCATATCGGTGGAATTGTAATGAATTATTTATTATCGTTATTATTTAAATTGGAAAATATTTTAATAAAAAAGGGGTGGGAGGTGGGAGGTTGGCTTTTTTGAAAAGTATTTTAGAAATCACAAAAATATATTATATTATGTTATCTTCATTATAGAAAAGTTTTCAAAAACTAACACCTCCCACCACCCAACCTCCCTTTTTTAATCGAGTAATTCCATTATAAGACTATATGGTATTTCATATGCTTTCTCCCTATGTCTCACGCCGTATGAGACGTCTCGGGCCAGCGAACTACGTGACATCTGAGCGGTCGCAATGTGCTTTCCATATTTGCGTTTGTTTTCACAAAATGAAGATTGTTTATTACACATTTTCAGATTCAGATTCACTTTGTTCGTCCATATATTTGTCATTTTTCGATACGCAAATCCATATTTACAATAGCAACAGGTGTGTTTGTACTCCGTCATCGGTTGCATAAAGTCTCTATGTTGCAATAATCCCCCGTCACTTGGATTTTCGAGATACCAATGTGTGGGTTGAAAATAATCGATAATGTCCAATGTGCGTTTCACAATGGCATCGGCTAAATCCAAATCACGCTCACCCTTTCTATGAGCCTTCGAGTATTGGGTGCACGGTGGACTCGACCAAATGACATCGAAGTGTTTAGGTGCATAAGCGGTATAATCCCATTGTAATATATCACCGCTTATCGTCGGATTATACTTTGGCAATATGTCTAATGAAACAATCTCGCAATTAGGATGTTTGTCTCGAAACGCTTTTGACACGGAACAAGTTCCACTGAACAATTCCAATAATCTCATTGCTATCAATAAATATATTATTAATGCGTTTTATCCACTTAAAGACAATAGTCATTAATAGTATAAGATAACAAAAATGCCCGAAATGTCCGAGAAAGAATTCCGCTTGAAAAATGACTACCCAAAGACCTACCCGCAAGACCTCAAGGAGAAGCTATATGAAATCGATGAAAAAAAGAGAGCCCAAATGAGAAAATATTATGACCGAACGAGTGAGGTGCAAAACAAACAAAAAATCATATTGAGAGCCAAAAACAATCCCGATTATTGTCCTCAAGAAGCGACATTGAGCAAATACGATTGGACCGATGCCGAAAGAAAATTTCTAAGCCGTTGTGCTGAGGAGAAGAAATTGAAATATGCCGTGCCCAAGCCAAGACCTATTAGAGCTCAAGCCACCTCTCAAACCACAACCGATGCATCTACATCCGCTCGAGCCGCACCTACATCAATTGCATCGACCTCCGCTACGACCAACACTACTACGGACCGGAGCACAAAAGACATTTTATCTAGAGATGAGATATTTGAAATCTTGGACGCTGAGGAAGGCATCGCCGAGGCCACTAAAAAGCAATGGAAGAATGTCGTCAACAATTTTGTAAAGGTGTTTAGTTTGCAAGCGAGCAAGTGGACTGAGGTGTACACGAAATACACAAACGAGGAAATCATTGAAATGTTGAACACCGCGTATACAAATGAAACCACTCGAATCAAACAAGTTCAACTTACGCCCAAATTGTATAATACGAAAAACTCAAGTCTGGTGAAAATCATCGGTATAGAAAGATACAAGTTTTTTGACACTCGAGCAAAAGTTTTGCAACGAAGCATTCAATCGGGAAAGATTGGCAAGAAATTGAGTGATAAAACCGACTACGTTGACGATTTTATCAACGTCTTTAAGAATGAATTAGAATTGCGTAGAAAAAACCCAAGTTCGATGGACCATCTCATCGCGATGTTATATAGCATCGGAATGTATTCGGACCAAGACTTGAATAAAGGCTCTCTTAGTTTCACTCCTCGTATCGACTATGACAACGTCAAACTTGTAAAAAGTGACAACGAAATGACCGACCCCAATGGGAATTATTACAATTTCAATAACGGACATACACGAATTCACGACTTAAAAACGGGAAATAGCTTTAAAATCGATTATACAATGAATCCATTAGTTCAAAAGTATATTAAAGAATCCATTAAGGACTTGAACAATCCACGAGAGTATCTTCTAGAAAACAATGCAAAGCCCCCAAGACCATTCACATCTACATCGTTGGGCAAAAAAATGAATTCAATTATCGGTGTCGGTAATCAAACGTTTAGGAAAATGACGGAAAACATTTATTCCAAAATTTTCCAAGTCGATATGATTCGGCTTTCGGAAATAGCGGCTCACGAACCAAATACGGCATATACTCAATACTTGAATAGCAAAGAATACACCGAGGCCGAGCGAAAAGCCGCCTTAGAAAAAATTCAAGCGCAATTAAATAAAAATAAATGAATTAAATCAAATTAAAAAGTAGAAAATCATTTTTTGAAAAAAGGGAGGTTGGGCGGTGGGAGGTCTTAGATTTTCAAAACTTTTTTATAATGAAAATGAAATATATTATATTATTTATTTGATTTCTAAAATACTTTTTAAAACAGCCAACCTCCCACCTCCCACCTCCCTTTTTTATTTTATTAAATGAAAAATACATATAAATATAATAATTTAAGGCTGCGCCGTTCATATTAAAATAATAATTAAAATAGTCTCTCCGCTGCAAGCCGCAGAATTAAGCGCAGTTAAATTTGAATAAAAAATGAATTGAATGAATTAAAAATAAGAATTAAACTGAAAAATCCTCCCCCCTGTTCTGCCCCCCATAAAATGATATATACCCGCGATACACCCCCGTCGATTAAAATGCACCTAGGACGCAGAGACGTTTTCGATTTATAATCTGCGACGTTCGATTTAATCGACTGCAAAATATAATCGAGGGCGCGAGACATAAAGTGAAACTGAATATAATTTATATAATAATAATTCAGATGCACAGTCGATGCATAGACTCTATCGATATATAAATTATAATTTAGTTCAGACTATTAAGTGCCACATAGGACGTGTCTAAGTTTAATCTACGTGGACAAAAGCCACATAGGACCTGCCTATGTGGTATCTACGTGGAAAAGAGCCACGTAGGACTTGCCTATGTGGTATCTACGTGGAAAAAAGCCACGTAGGACTTGCCTATGTGGTATCTACGTGGAAAAAAGCCACGTAGGACTTGCCTATGTGGTATCTACGTGGAAAAAAGCCACATATGACCTGCCTATGTGGATTCCGATGTGTACCCGTTTTCAGACCGCCACGTTGCAATAAATAATTATTAGCAAATCCATTCGCTCCACGAGTGACCCATCTCAGATTAAATTTCGATGAGAATAAAATCGGACTGTTAATTTTAATCTGACGGTCTTCGGTCGAAATTGTAAACTACATTACAAATTTAATAGGAATAATCCGGAACGGTCATCCGAAAACATTCCAATTGAAGTTGTAATGTATAAATTTTATATAGATTTTTATAAATAAATTTTAGAAAAACCCGCATTGGTATTATTCCGTTTATCGGTATTATTCCGTTTTATATACAAAACAGAATCATTCCAAAGTCAAAATATAATTTATACTCAACGTTGTCGGCATTGCATATAAATGTACGTCAGATATGCAATATTTTTTTTAATGTAATATTTCGATCGTCGATGACTTATGACAAGATATGACAAGGGAATTTCAGGCTTGAAAGTTTTTTTCTGGAATATGACTAGTGAAATTTAGCCCCCAAAAGTTTTTCTTCAAAAAGTGATTTTCATTATGTATATAAATATGTATCACGTACGCATATATATATATTTATTTTTATATTTTTTTTTTGGGGGGAGAATACAAAAATAATTAAACATTCATACACATAAAATATCTCTACCTAGAGTTTTTTGGGGGGGATTTAAAAAATTTATCAAGACCCCCCACCCGCAAACCCCACACCCCCTAAAGGGGCAACCCGGTTAATGAAAACCGGATCTAAGACACGGGATTCTTCGCAATTTCAAATATCGATGACGGGGCGGTAGGACCCAATAATAATCTCGCGCACGCGCAAGGCCGTGCGTAAAATGACGGTGAATATGCTGCCGTGCGTGGTCAAAACAAATCATTAGTGTGTGATTTACTTATCATTTACTTACATCTTCTTACATCTTCTTACTTTCCCATTTTTCATAAAAAGGGAGGTTGGGCGGTGGGCGGTGCTACTTTTTGGAAAAGTTTTTCAAATGACAATAAAATGAAATGATATATTTATGTGAATTCTAAAATACTTTTTGAAATTACCCAACCTCCACCTCCCACCTCCCTTTTTCTATTTCATTATTCTTTTTGTTGAAAAATGATAGATATATGATAGATATATTAATAGACTGCGCCACGTTTCGCACACCGCCGATTATTTTAGATATTTTTGAATCTATTATTCATTTTTTGAATTTATTTTGAATCTATTTTTCATTTTCATCAAATTTACTTTTCATTTTTATCGAATTTATTTTTTTCATTTTCATTAAATCTATTAAAAAAAAAGGGAGGTTGGGTGGTGGGAGGTGCTACTTTTTTGAAAAGTTTTTCAAATGACAATAAAATATATCATATTATTTTTTTTGATTTCTAAAATACTTTCTAAAAAAGCCGACCTCCCTCCTCCCACCTCCCTTTTTTATATTTTTTTGTTGAAAAATGAAAAAAATACATATAGATATTGCAATTTAAGGCTGCGCCGTTCCTTATAGCACGCCCATATTTAACACATAAGACATATTCAAATTCCACAGTCACCGGCACCGGCGGCGGCGTAGCCGCCACTATGACACATTATGACGCAATTCTGACATAATTTTGTCAAACCTAAACCCTAAACCCCGAATGCATCCAAAAATTTGGGGGGCCACAATAGGGGGGCCTCCACGGCCGATTAAAGCGGTCAAAACTGATTTTCAGACCCCCCTGACGACCCTTATAGACCCCCACTGACACCCCTGTCATAATTTAATATCAGATATGACAGATAGTCAAAGTTAGTCACAGTTAACCAATGATAGTTAAACATTAGAGTACTGTCGCGCGACTGCCACGTCGGCGTAAATTCCCCCAAAAACGACAGTACAGTACAGAAAAATGACAGGACAGTACAGCGGAGGTTTCCTCGGTGCAACCCGGGGTAATCGATTCTTCAATCTTGATATCCAAACTGAAACTGGAAACTCAAACTGGTAAGGGGAGGCGCACGACGCGACGCGACGTCGCGTCGCGTCGTCTCGTGACGGTATGACGCGCGACGCGTCCTGCCCGTGCCCTGCGATGCCTGCCATGCCATGCCATGCCATATGCCATGCCATATCTAAAATGAAAAAAAACTCACAACAAGAGTTGATCCCCTTGATAAACCCCAAGGTTAGGGCTCAGGCTCTTGAAGCAAACTATGAATGGTTTGCAAAGGTTCGCGCTGCGGGTCATCGTCAGATTACTTTCTAACATAATCTGACGATCTTCAGCGCTCAGGGATGTCGCGCACGCGAACCTCTCTCCTCTGGAACAGCTACAGGTGCTCTGGAATGTCAATGAAATTGAATCGTGAACGTCAATTCGAATTGTCATCTATGTCAGATGATCGTGAAGTCAGCTGAATTCCACAATTCATGTCACTTTCGACTTTGGTTTGTAAAACGAAGACTGAGAAGACTTTTTACGCAATCCATCGCATGCTCATCCATGCCATTCGTGCGTCATACAGAGAAATACGTGACTGCAGAATTTTTCAAAGCGGTCGATATCTTAAGAACTGGAAGTGAGACTGCGTGCTAGTGTACATAAGGGTGCTGATGTACATAAGGTATTGAGAGCTAGCACGATACTCTAAATTCCACTTGTCGGCACTCAACAGTTTGCGGAGCTTTGGCAGCTATTGGAGGGCTCGCTACAAGTTTGCGTTTGAAAATCTGTCTACTGGTAACCGCGCAGAAGTTGGTGAGGCTTAGTCGTTCTCAACGCACACGCTCTTCGAGAAGCATTCGTGCAAAATGGACGACTCAGGAAGGGGTCGTGTGAATGTGTTCGTTCGCATACGACCGCCGCTACCAAGGTAAGCATTACAGTGCTAGAAAATACGAATGCTTGGACTTCTACCTTTCGCGCCTGTCGCGTTTTCATGACTTTGGTCGTAAACAGACATCCCCTGAGTGCATCTCGCTTCCTCTTTTGCTGGTGATCCATGTACAAACTATTTCACGCAGTATATTTTTCCGCTCGTCGGGAGACGGTCAGGGAAGCCATTTCGGGCTCAGCTACTCAAGTGCAGCTGCTGCCATACTGATATGTGTCGGGCCAAAACGTGGGTAGGGAGGAGGGTGAGCCATCGTGCCTCACTGTTGATGAAGGAGAGACGAACATCACCCTGCAGATGCAAGATGGCGACGCTGTCGAAAGAGTGCTTGCAGGTGGGCAAAGACATACTTGGAGTTTAAATGTGGAGTCGCTCTCCTGATGTTCCTCCTGCCCGCGTCACGTATGGTTTCGTGGCTGTCGGTTTTTTAACAGGTGGTTCGTTCCAGAATAGTCCCCTTGAGAAAAAGTTTGCTTTTGACGGATGCTTCGACGGCGAATCCGAGCAGAAAGAAGTCTTCGTTGCAGTCGGGAAGGTTAGGAAATACATGCCCTCCGTCTCTCAGCGCTGCTCGAACTTCTTTTTCGCTCATTCGTTTGTCACTTCCTGTTCTGAAAGAAGCGTTGAATCACCTTCAGCCGGTCTTGCGAGACGTGATTTCCGGCTACAACGGTTGTATATTGGCATATGGACAAACCGGTGATTCCCTTGGGGGCCCTTTCCCAGTCGATCGCAGTATTCGTCCTCTAACGCCCCGAAATCCGTTTGCCCATTCCGTTTTCGGGAGCTGAAAACTCTGCGCCTTCAACTTTTTCTGCACGAGTGCCAGCGCTCTCTACCCACGGCATCTCTCCTTGCTGCGAACTTTGGCCGAGTGTATGTCCTCCTTCAGATGCCTGGCCCGGCCTCCTTCGGTCAGGTGCCTGGCCCAGCATCCTTCGGTCAGCTGCTTTGAGGTGAGGCGGGCGGTCGCACTGAGAGCGTCTTTCGGGCGTTTGCCTGCTGCCTTCCCTTGATAAAGTGAAAAAAACTCGTGGATATACATACAGCCGAATGGACAACTGAAGCGTGCTCGAAGCTGTCTACCATTCCGCCCGACCCTAACGAATGTTCAGAATACACTGCCATGGTCACGAAGCACGTGTCTTGAAAACGGCCACTCCTGGACATTCCTCTTAAGATGATGGAAACTAGGTCGTTTGATTAAATGCTTTCGAGATTACAACCCGCTGGAAGTTCCTCTCATTCTTTGCATCGCTTCTGCCCCACGAGATTTCTGACAGTCGGGTTGCTTGTTCCAAGACCCATCGATTGGCCTTCTCGTTGATGGCCGTCTTGGCTTGGCCATGGTGGTGTCCCCTGGCGGCACTGACAGCGCTCACCACCTGTTCTTTCCGGTTTCCGCGCAGGCGCCGGCAAAACGCACTCCCTGCTCAACGCCGGCGGGAGGAGTCCCCAAGAGGCCGGGCTGCTGCCCCGCACCATCGCAGCACTCTTCGTGCACATCGGGTCGGACACCCAGAATGTGTATAACGTGGAGGTGGGCACCTTTCAGCTATACAACGAGCAGGCACGCCCCCGAGCTCCCCACACTGCGTAAGAGGCAGTCCCACAAGCTCTGCGCCGTCCCTACACCCCTTACCATATCCCACTGCTGCTCCACCCCCAGACCTCCGCCCCACTCCAGAGCACCGCACCGCCCCTAGACCTGTGCCTTAGCGAGTATGGCAGTTGCAGTGGGGTTGGGGGTGACAGAGCCTTTGCGAGTATGGCAGATGCGGTGGGGGAGGGGGTGACGGCGCCTTAGCGGGTGTGTCCGATGTTGCGTGTACTTCTGAAATGGGCACTTAGTACGCAACACCTTGGTGAAGGGAGTGGAGGGTGTGTTTACAACTGGGCAGGTGGATGATCTGCTGGCTGAGGCGGGCGAGGGTACACGCGGACGCAACCTGAACGTCGTGAACAGTGGGGAGGTGCAGGGGCTGACGTGGCTGCCCTGCAAGACCCCGGAGGAGCTGCTGCAGGCCTTCCAGCGCGGCCGCAATAACATCGTGTACGCTGAGACCAAAATGAACAAAGCCTCCAGCCGTTCTCACGCAGTGTTCCAAATAAAGGTCCGGGACATATCCCGGTGCTCCATCAGTGCCCGGGCGACTTGGTTGTTTACCCCAAAAGGCATCCGCTCCCTCCTGTGACTGCTCCCTCCTGTGTGTGCGCGCCATCAAGCTGAGGGTGCCCGAAGCATTTTTCAACAGGGCAACCGGCTGCCTCGTGACAGCCCACAGCCGTGCTTGCTATCCTTTGAATATCACGGAGCTTCGCGCTGCGCCACGCTGCCTTGCGTCGGCTTCGGAGCTCCATCCTGCCCGGGCGCTACGATTGTACGCACGCACAGGCAGCGTGGTCTTGAGGTGGACGTTCTGACGCAGGATTCGCGGAAAGGGCGGGAGGCAGAGTTGTTCGAGGGCTCTGGCTGGGGCCCATAGGAGTCCGGCGGGGTAGAGGAAGGGGAGGAGGAGCCCTTAACGCTGCTTGAAGCAGGCTTGAGTGATAGGCATGCGGGCAACCTCTGTGGAGCTGGGTGCGGTGAATTTGGGTGTTGGGCGTGAAGGTGACCTTGGGTCAGTGGCGGAGTACTTCCTCGGTGGGCGGCCACTGTGCGAGAGCTCGGGTAACGCAGGGGAGCCCCTCTCGCAAGCTCGTATGCCGACCTGGCGCATGAGGAGTGTCAAGGAGGAATGAGAGGAGGCGGGGCTTCGCGACGGAGCAGGCAATGCAGCTGGCGGGACAAGGGATCGTTGGTATGATGACGGCAAGTGCACGGATGGCTCAGCTCCTGAGTGGGGGCCGGGATGTGGGGTACTTTTGGAGAGGCTCGAAGCCGCGAAATGCCGAAATGTGGATCCGGCATCTCTCTGTCGCGCTTGCGTGGGAGCGCGCAGGGTTGATCATTGGATGGGCCGAGGGGTGGTGCCCGGACCAGGCGGGTTGGCGCCGGGCTGCTGGCCGGGCTGTGAAGAGGAGAGGCGACTTGCTCATTGGGAGGGGGCACGGAGGGCGGAAGGAGAGGGCTGAGCTTGGATGGATCGCGCTCGGCAAGGCGCAGTTGAAGAGGCGGACGATGGGACGCAGCCCGACCGGGATGGACAGCGTGGCCAGGGACCGGGATGGACAGCGCGGCCGGGAACATCTGTCTGGAGGCATCAGCATGGGTCGTGACGCCAAACTCGACCCGGCCCCAGTTCGGCCAGGCCGGGGGTGTTGGAGGGGCGGCTTCCGGGCATTGCTCGATGGATCCCTCTGTATTCGGGGCATGGGCCAAGGCCGGCAGCGTGAGTAGTCTGAATGGTTCTCCGGTGGGGTAGACGCGGGCGGAAGGATGGCATCGTGTCTTCAAGAGAGTATGGAGGACATGTGGCGGGATGCAGATGCTCATCGGACGGCTCAAGGGCAGGGCGTAGGCATTGTGGATGCCCAATCTGAGGGGGACTCCGCGGCAGCAGGTGGGGCCGGCCAGACGGCCTTGCCTGTTCACCTAAACCTCCAGTATGTCTTAGCAGAGGCGGGTGTCCCTTTGCCGGTGGGCTCGGAATGGGCGATTGCAGAAGGGTTCTAATCGGGGCGGAGTTGCCCAAGAGAGGCCCCCGTAGAGGGCGCCCGCGCAGGAGCCTGGCTGGGCCGGTAATTCTGGGTGTTGGGCGGAGTGCGGGTGGGGAGGTGTTGGGGGGAGTGCTGACAAACTGGGATCCCTTGAGCCTGGGGAGTCCATCCTCACAACCACTTAGAAGTGGTGGCACAGCAGCATGCGGCATCGCATCAGCTTGCCCTCGCCCCACACGGGGAGGATGCTATCTGCGCTGGTGGCACCGATGATGAAGAGTTGCTGGGAAGGCGGCATCTGGCTTGGTGAACAATTGGCCGCCGGTGATGAAGAGTTGCTGGGAAGGCGGCATCTGGCTTGGTGAACAGGTGGCCGCCGGTGATGAAGGAAGTTGCTGGGAAGAGGCGGCATCTGGGTGGCTTGTGAACAAGTTTGGCCGCGGTGATGAAGTTGCTGGGAAGGCGGCATCTGGCTTGGTGAACAATTGGCCCGGTGATGAAGATTGCTGGGAAGGCGGCATCTGGCTTGGTGAACAAAGAGTTGCTAGCGGCATCCTGGCTTGGTGAACAATTGGCCGCCGGTGATGAAGGATTGCTTCTGGCTTGACAATTGGCCGGTGATGAAGAAAGGCGGCATCTGGCTTGGTGAACAATTGGCAGCCGGTGATGAAGAGTTGCTGGGAAGGCGGCATCTGGCTTGGTGAACAATGGCCGCGGTGATGAAGAGTTGCTGGGAAGGCGGCATCTGGCTTGGTGAACAATTGGCACGCCGGTGATGAAGAGTTGCTGGGAAGGCGGCATCTGGCTTGGTGAACAATGGCCGCCGGTGATGAAGATTTGCTGGGAAGGCGGCATCTGGCTTGGTGAACAATTGGCCGCCGGTGCACGCGGGACGGGCATGGTGGCGGGACGGAAGGGTCTGGGGGCACACAGCATGAGCAGTCCGGGCAGCTTCCGGTGGGGCAGGCGAGGCAGGAAGGATGGCATCGCAGCTCTTGGAGAGCATGGAGGATGTGCGGCGAGAAGCAGAGAATCTGCGGATGGCGGGGGGTCAAGGACAATGCTCCGCCGAGGCTTGGTCTGCAGAGGCGTTCACGGGCGCAGGCGGGCCCAGCCAAGCGGCCTCGAGCATCCAGGGTTGCATGGCAGAGCGGGATCGCCTCTCACCGCCGGGGCTTAGAGGGTTAGGTCTGGACAAGAGCAGAGCGGGGCTTCGCCAGAGCAGGCGATGGCCTTGGCCGAGGAAGGGGTGGCCACTTTGATAGGGGCGAGCAGGCGGGTGACCCGGCTTCTTGAGGAGGCTGTTGGCACGGGGAGAACTGGTGGGGAGTCTGTCGAGCGAGGTGCGGATGGAAGGGTTACGGGTGGATTTGACACATGCCGGGCCCCTCAGAGCCCGGGGGCGCATCCCGGCAGCGATGTCCACTCACAACAGGTTGCACGGCAGCATACTGTGTCTCATCAGCTTCCCTGCCCACGTGGCGGGGCGTTGGCCGTGCCGGAACTAACAGTGATGAGCAGCTGTCGGGAAGGCGAGGACCGGTTGGTGAACTATCGGCCTCCGGGAGGGCTTGGGACACACGGGCAACTGTGGGGATGGGACCCCAAGTAGGAACAGTGCAGAACAATAGTTGCAATGCAAGTGTGGAGCGCATTGCTCAAGTTTGCAGCTTCCTCGCAGGGTATTCAGTGCAACGGCTTCAGTCCCATAGAGTTGGTGTTGGGGGTAGGGGGTTGCAAGCGCAGATCAGTGGCGGGTGCAATTCAGTTTATCACTCTCAGCCCCTTAGGACAGCCCTTTGGAATACCGGCTGTGTCGTGAGTGGGCAAGCTCTCTTGAGACCAGGTTTTGGGGCAGGTAGGGAGCAGGGGGATGGTCATGAGCATAGGCTTGGTGGTGGGGAGATGGCTCGAGCAGCTCGGGGTGCAGAGGGGAACCAGCTTCAGCGACACAGCAGCAGTGCGCCGGCGGTGCAGTTGCAGAGGGGCTCAGGTGGCCCAGTGAGGCTTAGGGGGTCCCATTCTTCACTAGTGAGCTCCGGAGAATCCGGATAAGCATCCCGAAATGTGTGCTGAATCCTTCGATCCCCGGTGTGGGTACACAGTGCAGCTGATCGTCTATGGCTACGTGGCGCCAAAGGAATCGGTCCAAGGATGAGCGCACGCGAATGAGTGCTTGTGTTACATGTGGCAGTGATTTGTGCCAGCAGAGCATGCTGTTCTCGGCGATGCTGTCTTCCCATTGTGTCGATGAGACCTTCTCCTATCCCCGCCCGGCTCCTGCATGCTTCTCCCATGCAGCGGAATGTCTGTGCGCTGGCCGCCAGGGATGTGTGTTCTGGGAGGCTCCGAATCACGGTTTCAGTGTGCATTGACAATGCCACCGGACTGATATGCTGCCTGCTGGATGTGGTTCATGCTCTGTGCTGCACTCCATATTTAGGGCTGGATGTGGTTCATGCTCTGTGCTGCACTCCATATTTAGGGCTGGATGTGGTTCATGCTCTGTGCTGCACTCCATATTTAGGGCTGGTGCTTCTGTGAGCGGCGCTTTGCTGCCCTATATTTAGGTGTTTGATGCTCTGTGCTGCACTCCATATTTAGGGCTGGTGCTTCCGTGAGCGGCGCTGTGCTGCCCCTGCATTTCGGTGTTTGATGCTCTGTGCTGCACTCCATATTTAGGGCCGGTGCTTCCGTGAGCGGCGCTTTGCTGCCCCTGTATTTCGGTGTTTGATGCCCATTCTCCCGTGGTGGCCGGGGCTGCTGCATGCGGCATTTACTAGGCTTGGTCGACCTCAATTTTTAGATCTCCAATAGGCCTGTAGGCCATCTCTGAAATCTGACCGTACGATTATCACATCATTCGTTTTATCGTTTATATTTTATTGTTATGATGGATGACGCTGACACAGCGTCATTATCCCGATCTGCCATTCGCGGTTTGTTTATTTTAAGGTAAGGTAAGTAACTTGCTTTGGTTCTAAAGCATAAAGAGCAGAGGTCCCGTTGGGGAGGCACCGGAGGACGCTCGCTCATGAAACCACAGGCCTGGTATGATCTGCCAGAGGTTCATCGGCCGGTGCCTACCGATGTAATGTCGGATGGTCACTGCTATACATAAAGCCGCCATCAAGTCATCAAGGCTGCTTGCGCTGCGAGCCAGACATGACGCCACGCTCCTGCGTCATAAAGTCATCAAGGCTGCTTGCGCTGCGAGCCAGACATGACGCCACGCTCCTGCGTCATAAAGTCATCAAGGCTGCTTGCGCTGTGAGCCAGACATGACACCACGCTCCTGCGTCATAAAGTCATCAAGGCTGCTTGCGCTGTGAGCCAGACATGACGCCACGCTCCTGCGTCATAAAGTCATCAAGGCTGCTTGCGCTGCGAGCCAGACATGACGCCACGCTCCTGCGTCATAAAGTCATCAAGGCTGCTTGCGCTGCGAGCCAGACATGACGCCACGCTGCTGCGTTGTTCCACGCATACTAATTCCTCCTCTGCGGTGACAGTATGGTTTAACTTTGGTGGTTGCACCTCACTCCGCTTGATGTGTCTGGTCTCCGCTTTATGTGTTTTGTCTGTCGTGCGATCAAAAGGTTGTTCCCACAACGTGGCACATGACGGAGTGGGTGTCCCCGGTGTGCGGCAGGTGATCAAGCGGGCGCGCGCCACGGAGAACAAGGGGGCAGCAGTGAAGATGAAGGCCACGGTGGGCAAGCTCACGGTGGTTGATCTGGCGGGCAGCGAGCGCGTGAAGCGCAGCGGAGTCTCGGGGCAGCAGCTCAAGGAGGCCGCCAACATCAACACCTCCCTGCTTGCCTTTGGGAACGTGGTGCAGGTGGGTCCCGCTGCAGCCATGGGAGGCCGCCCGGTCATGGGAGGCCACCCGGTCGTGGGAGGCCGCCAGGTCCTGGGAGGCCGCCCGGTCGTGGGGCCGCCCGGTCACCGCCCGGTCGTGGGAGGCCGCCCGGTCGTGGGAGGCCGCCTGGTCCTGGGAGGCCGCCCGGTCCTGGGAGGCCGCCCGGTCCTGGGAGGCCGGTCGGATTAACGTAGGAAAACTGCAATATTTCGTAGGCTACAATTGAACCATTACTATTGAAACTCGGATATGGGACTTGTATTATTTTTTCTGTGCATTGATTTCCTTACTAGAGGCACGTGGCAGACAGAACCTGGATGAAAGTTGTCTGCTCTCACGTGCCTCGTAAGGTGCAGTCTTCATGTGTGTGTCTTATGCCTGTTCGCTATCCATTCCGGTTTGACCGTGCGCCTCAGGGGTGGATCCAAGGGTGAGGGCCGGGGGCGTCGTGAGGGACAAGTGCAGGCGCTTGCGGACAAGAAGAAGTTCATCCCGTTCCGGGACTCCAAGCTCACGCGCATCCTGCAGGACTCCATCGGCGGCAACAGCAAGACCAGTCTGCTCGTGTGCACCAGCCCGGCGGCGGAGTCCTGCAGTGAGACCTCGAGGTGCGCGCCGCCGGCCCTCGCAGCAGCGCGCTGAGCTGGCAGATCGAATCCGTGCAAAATGACGCAGCTCTGGCGCTGCACTTGCTGAAGGCCGGAGGGGTGTAGGTTTACACACGCCTCATCGCTCGTTTCAATGTTCTTGCTTGGCACCTGCGCAACGCCTCTGCGCACCGTCCCACTCTGCATGGTGGTGGTGATGACAACGGCGATATTATTAACCTCGGATCGCTCCTCAGCCAAATCTTCCCTTTTGGGAGAGTCCCCTCCCTCCCCCCCTTCCCCCATGGCCCTTGTAGCGCTTCTTTGCGCAGCAGACCCCTCGGTGGGCCACTCACCGCGAGTGGCGGGGGTGAGGCCGCAGTACGCTCGAGTTTGCCTCCCGAGCAATGCGAGTGGAAATCACCGCCACCCTGAACCAAGTGGACGTCACGGTGGACCCTTCCAAGGTAGGGGTGCCAGCTTGCGAGTGTCACCATCATGGGGCTTGGAACTGGGCAGCCCTTAGCATTATATGATAGAGCGGGCGACAGCTGGGGGTATGGCGCACTCCGATAGAGCGGGCGACAGCTGGGGGTATGACTGCCTCACGCCATCTCTTGGTCGCTCCGCGCGGCGCTGATGAACCAGCAACCAGCCCCCGAGGGGCTCTGTGCCTCGTGTGCAGAAGAGGTGTCCCCTGCCAGTGAGCCCCGTGCCGGGATCCCTAGGCCGCAGTGACGGAGATGGCTGGTGTCCTGGGCGACTGCCAGCTTGCCGCCGACCTCGCCGGGGAGGGCATCGACAAGGCTCTGCTCGAGCAGCAAAGGGCGAATGAAGCAAAGGAGAAGGTGATGGAGCAGCGGGAGGCCAGAGCGAAAAAGGATGCAGAGGCTTCAAAGGCGCTGGCGCTCAAGGCACAACAGGATGGCGCAAAGAAGGAAACTGAGATCAAGGAGCTCAACCTGAAATGGGAGAAAAAGGTTGAGGCAGCACTGCTCAAAGGTGCCGAGGGCAAATCTGAGCTTGAGACACAGGTGAAGCAGCTGAAGCAGCAGCTGAGAGAACAGGAGGAGAACTCCGAGGCCAAACTCAAGGTGAGCTTCCTCGCGCTAGCCCCAATGGGAGGGATCAGAACCATCAGGAGTCTGCTGCTCTGTTATGCTCCACGAAGGTGGCCCGCTCTCCAGTTGAAGGGGGCCTTCAAGCGTGCCATTTGAGCGGGCCTCCAGGTGGTCGGATGCTATGGGCGCTATGGGCCAGCAGGGAACGAGGGGCTGGAGAGGGGCGGCGCACGCAGCTGCTGGAGATGCAGGCACGTGTCGGCACACTGGAGAAGGCGCTGCAAACCGCGACGTCCACGTCAGCCAAAGCGGACGCGCAGCGCGATGAGGAGTACGCCCAGCAACTTGCTGCCCTGGAGCTCGAGCTGCAGGCACGACCAAGCCCCTCCCTCCCAGCACAGCCTTTGTGGTTCTGACGTTGGGGCCCATCAACTTGGTGGTGCAAAGGCTGCGCACCGCATGATGTGCAGTGCTGCATGGCGATGCAGTGTCGTGCAGAGGAACGGGCTTCGCGAGTACGATGCTGCCCTATGGATGCCGTGAACAGAATAATCCACTGTCATGTGATGGAGATGCGGGGGCGCCTCAGGCATGCGTGTGCTGCTCTCGTCACCTGTATTCACAGCCGTCGGGTGCCTCAGGCATGCGTGTGCTGCTCTCATCACCTGTATTCACAGCCGTCGGGCGCCTCAGGCATGCGTGTGCTGCTCTCGTCACCTGTATTCACAGCCGTCCGGCCTCAGGCATGCGTGTGCTGCTCTCGTCACCTGTATTCACAGCCGTCGGGCGCCTCAGGCATGCGTGTGCTGCTCTCGTCACCTGTATTCACAGCCGTTGGATGTGGGGCTGATCAGACCACACATACGCAATGGCAAGAGGATGGTGCTGCGCGTGGCGAAGCTGAGGCGAAATGTCAGCGCATGGCGGCCGAGGCTGATGCGCAGCAGCAACAAATGGACGAGATGAAGGCAAAGTTTGAGCAGGAGACGGAGAAGTTGTTGCAGCAGCAGCAGGCTGAGCTGTTGGCTGTGGATGCCCGGCACGTGGAAGAGATAGAGAAGCAGATCTGCAAAGTGCGCTCACAGTATGAGGAGGCTGCAGCAGCAGCCACCACCGCTCATGTGAGTTCCGGCGGCATGCAGCTCACGGGCCTCCAGACTATGAGAGCTCACGGAGACGCGATCTGTCCGCTTGGAATTGGTGCTCAATTATTTCTGCCACCACAACGGTCCTGGACCCAATAGCCTGAGCACAAACCCGGTTGCCGGATGACTCACACGGGCTCGTCAACTGCAGATCCAAGCCAAATCCTCTGCTCGGACTGGTGAGGCTGAGAAGGGCGGTGCCACGTTGCGGTGGGCCATGAGTCGAGGGGCTAGGACTTGCTTGCCAAGAAAGGCGCTGCTAAGCCTTCGATGCACATGGGAAATTTTAGGTTTTCTGCGGAGCTGTTTTTTTATTGGTTGCGCAATCCCCGCGATTAAGCAGAGATGGTGGTCAGGTGCCAGGTGTGATGGAGTGCAGAGGAATAGAGCTGCTCTTCATAACTCTCAGTGTGTTGGAAGATTGTTTTTCTCGGCTGTCGTATCAAACTCCAACCACCATGGCGAGCCTCGAGGTCGCTTAAGGGAGGTTGCTTGGTCTAGGCTGATGCAGTCTATAGAGCTCCAGTGGGCCAAAATGGGACCACCTTAGGCTGGTTGGGTTGGTGTGACGTGAAAACAGGCAGCTGAGGTGAAAATCCTAGAGACAGAATACGCAACAGAGCTGAGCCAGCTGGACGACCTGCGGAAGCATCAGCTGATGGAACAAGAGCTGGAGTGGAAGGCACGCTACGTGGCTCATGAGGAGGAGCTGCAAGCACAGCTTGCAAGGGAAAAGGAAGCATTGGGTCTAGAGAAGGATGCAGAAATTGCCAGCTTGGGGGCAAAGAGCGCCTTGCAGGACGAAGCAATTCATGAACTGGAGGAGCGCAAGGATGAGCTCCACACCCAGCTTCTGGCAGCAAAGAAGGCAGAAATGGAGGTTAAGTTGACGATGGAGGAAGTGGTTAAACGCCTGGAGGAGGAGAGCCAGATGGTGAGCAAGAAGCATCAAAGTGAGATGGAGGCCGTGAGGGAACGGCAGGCCGCAGAGCTGCAGAGCGTGACACAGCAAGCCGACACGCAGCAGCGGCGCACCTCCGGCCTATTCAACAGTGCCCGAGGGGTGCTTGCACTGAAAATGGACGTCCTCCAAGCCAGCTTCAACTCACTCCAGGAACGATTTGAGCAGCGAGAGTCCCGTCCTGAGGACGTGGAGCGCATCAAAGAGCTCGAGACAGAGCTAAACACGACCATCGAGCAGATGCGGCAGCACCATGCATACAGCTCCCACTTGCAAAGGCAGCTCGACAACCGGGATGAGAATGACAAAGTGTTCGGAGGTGGCCCGGCAAAGAAGGCCCCGGCTTCACTCCCAGCTTTGAAAACCCCAAAGCCGCTTGGCGCCAATCCTATGCCACGTCGACACGCTGGACAGTCTGTTCTCGGATCTCAGTTCAAGATGAATAGATGAAAGGAGCATATCTAGGAAGAGCATAACGAGGAGAGGCGATAGCTGTACTGGAAGAAATCTGCAAGATTGGACACAGTTCAAAAAGCCATAAATCAAAGGCGTGCGGAAATCACTAGCAGGCGATCCGAGATGCGTGATGTGCGTTGATGGCCCATCCACAGTGGTTGCAGACGAGGAAGCTAAAGTAGCCAATAGTAGCAACACATACACCTCTGGCATGTCCGCTAACTATGACACCTGTCCGTCTGCCATCACCCTAAACCCTCCGGGCTTCGACATGTATAAGAGTTGTATCATGATTTTTCTATCTTGGTTGAAGTAGTGAAGTCGGCTTTAGTGGTTATTCATCCAACCTCGTGGGTATTGGGGGGGAATCTTCACATTATTCCTTTCAGCTTTAGTGGTTATTTATCCCAACCTGGTGAGTATTGGGGAGGAATCAAACTCTTTAAATTGTCCCCTTCAGAAGACAGGCGTTTTGGTGAAGCCGAAATTGACATACTTAAGGTCAATGAATTCCAAATACCCACGTGAATACTAAGTTCTTGCGGCTGCATAGTATGCATGTCCAGACGATCTGCGGTTGCATGCTGGATGACCGCTGTAGATAGTTGGGTATCTCCTGGGACATGTGTGAATTACTTTACCTGCGACTGAAGAAAGGGGACACCCGTACTCGGTGTGTGGGGTCCATAGTCCCCGTGACGCCTTTTCCCTCCCTCTCGTCTGGTTCTGAGGCCCATAGGACTTTATCGAAAGTGTGTTACATGCATGTTGACAAGACCGAAAAACCTTGCGCATGCAACCCTGAAATATGCCTAGAAGCGCGCGGTCTAGCCTACACAACATTTTGTCAAAGTGTCACCCCCACGCACACGTCACCACGTGTAACGCAAAACTACATTGATCCATAATTAATTCGGGGAGCAGCCAATAAATCGGATATAATTACGTTGCATCCCCAGTCACTAGTGGCGCCCAAATCGGGCACCGACAATCCGACAAAAAAATAAGGGTGGCAGAGGGGGCTGTCCATTATATGTACGGTGTCGGAGGGGGGCGATTTTGGGGGGAAATAATTTCTACCCCTGCTGCTCGCCCCATCGCTCCCGCGTCGCTCCCAAAGTCGGTACTCCTGTCGGGAACCATTTCATGTCGATATATCTACTCGAGCTGCTGCGCATGCAGCTCGTATGGGAGAAATTTATGATGGCTTAACGCCATGATGAGATATGACCCGATATTCGGATGTACTAGTTTTAACGGGCCAACTTGTATAGGTGCTTATTTTTGCCATTTTACTCTCATTTTACAACCTCCGAACTCAATGTTACACGTGAAAAAACATGTTTGTAACACATGATTTATTGAACAATCACGGTTTGTGATATATATATATATATATATATATCGATTCGTGTCCGATTACTCTATAACTCCGTATATGTATTCGTATGCCCTGTCACAGGAAATCTAAGCACGGAATCCCGTTACAGGTCGGCTTCAAGCCAGGCTTCGGCGTATTTTTTGCCTCAGCACATGTACAGGTTGGCCCACTAAACCTACTACAACGGAAATCGGGCCATATCGCATCATGGCGTTAAGCCATCATAAATTTCTCCCATAAGCTGCATGCGCAGCTCGAGTAGATATATCGACATGACGAATGGTTCCCGACAGGAAACCGACTTTGGGAGCGACGCGGGAGCGATGGGGCGAGCAGCAGGGGTAGAAATTATTTCCCCCAAAATCGCCCCCTCCGACACCATACATATAATGGACAGCCCCGTCTGCCACCCTTATTTTTTTGTCGGATTGTCGGTGCCCAATTTGGGTGCCACGAGTGACTGGGGATGCAACGTAATTATTTCCGATTTAATGCATGCTCCCCGAATTAATGATGAATTAATGTAGTTTTGCGTTACACGTGGTGACGTGTGCGTGGGGTGACACTTTGACAAAATGTTGTGTAGGCTAGACCGCGCGCTTCTAGGCATATTTCAGGGTTGCATGTGCAATGTCTTTGGGTCTTGTCAACATGCATGTAACAAACTTTCGATAAAGTCCTATGGGCAGAATACGCGCCGTGACCCTAGTACGCGTGACACGCCTCGTGCGTGAAATACGTACATAAAAGTTGTGCGTTTCCGTGCGGTGATGCACGTGTGTGGGGGGGCTTGATCGGAAGTGTGGCGGGGCAATTATAACTATGCGTGGGCCCTGCACCCTTCCCCCAAGTGCCATTAGCATCACACCCTGCAGCTTGATGTAATGCAAAAGTGACTCGCGTACACCGAAAAAAGTGTAGTAGTTTTAACGGGCCAACCTATATTTTGTGCAGTGGAAGTGGGGGGGACAAAGAACGAGTGTTAGAGTGGTGTTATGCACGATTTTGTAAATGACGGCGCTCGTGATCGACGGAATCTGGCAAAAAATGACCCATCGTCCGGAGTTAACATGTGAGAATCTACGGAAATCTGTCGTGTACGGAAAATTTCAAAACCAAAAAATGTAGCAAAAACCCCCGTCACCAGCCCTACAACCAGAGCCAACGCAGCATACGCACGACGAAGGGATGCAGTCTTGAAAGGTGCGGTCACACCACAGATCGGCCCTCTGTCGGCCTGCAATGATGCCTGATTATCCGGACTTTCCATGTATGTGGTTCCCGGGTGTGCATCACTGATATAAAAAATGGGATTGGGCATTGGGCCGATACCTCCCCGTCCACGCTTATTATTCCCCTGAGGAATTGCCAATGTCTTCTTTACCGCTGGCTGGATTTCCGCCTTCTCCTTCCTCGCCGATTTCTCTGCTGCAGCCTTCTCCCTCTCCGCTGCTGCAGCCTTCTCCTTCTTCGCCGATTTCTCTGCTGCAGCCTGCTCCTTCTTCTCCTTCTCCCTCTCCGCTGCTGCATCCTTCTCCTTCTTCTCCCTCTCCGCTGCTGCATCCTGCTTCTCCTTCTCCGTCTCCTTCTTCTCCGCTTCCGCTGCTGCTGCAGTCACCGGCGGCTTCAACTCGCCGGTCAACGTCTCCGCATGTCCCTTCCCATATGCCTGCAGACTTTTCATCACCCGAATCACCCCCCTCCACCAATGGCAATGCAATATCCAGTACGGCGAACCAAGGTGAGGTTATCACCGCATCACATACTCCATACTTCTCCTTCCAGGCACGATAGTTGCCCGGCTGTAGTGCGTTGAGGGCTTCGGGCCATTTCAACTGCGGGTTCCAATCGTTGTTCATGAACTTCAAGTGAGGCCACTCCAGTGACATCACCTTGCCAATCACACCTGTACCAGCCCATGGGTCCCAGACCTGTGTGACCTTCTTCCAACTCACCTCGTGCGCCAGGCGTCTGACTTCTTGAGGAACCGTCATCACCAGTTCCAAGCCCCAGTTCAGCTGACTGGCAATCTTTACTTGGGCTCTGTTCAACTGAGTAACGTCCCCCCTCCTCTGCACCTCCTCCGGGCTCATGGCCTGCACCGTAGCTGCCTTCCGCAAGCTCCTCGCACGAGCGTGCTGCTCTGAACACTTTCGGCTCAGGATGGTGCGGTGACCATCGTGCCAATGTCCTGGCATCAAGTCTGTGATCACCCTGCTCAGCTCCTCCTGATTTCCCCATGCCACTCTGTCAGGGAGATCCCCCATGCTCCCCTCCTTCCTGGCCATCTGTCGTGATGTGAGCGCCTGCCATGGGTGTTCGCGTCCCGGTCTCACAGCCCGATGTGGGCCCACGTCCGCAGGCAACAACATCGCGTCTGCTCCCAATTTCTCCCTCAGCTGCAGTTCCATGGCAGCCATCCTTTCCACGATAGACGCGCTCACCTCGGCGGAGGCTGCCACCATAGCCACACCCAGGCATTTGGGGCATTGCCAGTCTCCTTCAGGCACTTTGTCCAGTGCCGGCTCCAGACACCAAATGTGATAGCCACGATTGCAGGTATCACACAACAGCATCGATGCCTCTCCATCTGTCCTCATGCACTTCTCACACGCGAGATGTTTGCTGGGAATGGCTGCGCTGCAGTCATATTGGTCCTTCACCTGCAGATGACACGGCGCAATGTTCTGCACCGTACTCTTCTCCCGCAACTTGGTGCTGTCCTCCAAGACCACCACCCCATCCTTCTGCACCTTGATCAACTTCAGAATGGCTGGCTTGGTGGCTACCTCCATGCCAGAGCGTGGCTGTTGTCTTATGTACACGAAGTCACCCGCCTTGAACTGGTGTGGCTTTGGCTCGTAGCTGCCACTCCTCCTGTGCTCGTACAGCAAGGTGTCACGGTGTTGGGCGATCTCCAAGTTGCATCCTGCGTGCACCATGAGCTTCTTTACGATAGCCGCTCGCTGCAACAAATCCTCAGCCAGAGTTCGTTCGTCCTGCCTTTCAAAGTCCAGCTCGGGTTGCGCACGAAGATCTGGTGGTACAGTAGCTTCCTGGGCGAACAG
Organism: Cymbomonas tetramitiformis; assembly: GCA_001247695.2. Taxonomy (NCBI): domain Eukaryota; kingdom Viridiplantae; phylum Chlorophyta; class Pyramimonadophyceae; order Pyramimonadales; family Pyramimonadaceae; genus Cymbomonas; species Cymbomonas tetramitiformis. The sequence continues at coordinate 22,513 of LGRX02005529.1, forward strand.
CAGCGTGAACGGCGCCACTCCAGTCGACTGTTGTTTGGCTGCGTTGTAACTGAGTACAAGTGACCAGAGCATCTCGTCCCATTCAAAGTCCAGGCCCTTGTCGAGGGTCATCTTCTTGAAGCAAAACTTGATGGTGCGCACCACGCGCTCAGTCAGGCCGTTGCTCTCTGGGGAGCTCGGTGAGGCCACCCTCCGGTCGATGAGACACTGTCTGCATAGTGCAGCGAACTCACCCTCAAATTCAGTACCCCCATCCACGAGGCATTCCGCTGGCGCCCCAAACACAGACAGGACGTGGTTGTGAAACGCGCTGGCGACTGTGGAGGCTTCCTTGTTGGGAATCGGAACGCACACGATGAAACGCGTGTAATGTTCAGTGATGACCAAGACACGTTGGTTCCCAGCCTTCGTGACGCGCTTCGTGGGCCAAGCCAAATCCAGGGACCAGCGATACATGAAGGATTTAATCTCCAGCGGAGTGAGCATCGCCTCCTCCCGCGCGTAGTGCGTCTTCACCCTCTGGCAGGTTTCACATTGTGTGATCACCGCTCTGACATCTTGTTTCATGCCCACCCAGTAATGGCGTTGCCACAACAGGTTCAGCGTTCGCCTGATGCCCCAATGACCAGTCCTCTCGTGGTACTCACGCACCAGCTGAATCCGGTCACAGGGCTTGGGCACCAGAAGCTCCTTGCCGCTGATGGTGACCATGCATAGCTCACCCATGAGCTCGTCCCACCGGTGACGAGCCGCTCTCTTCCTGACTCTATGGTACTCCTTTTTGGGTACCTTCGAGTTCTCTCCAGTCTTTATCCACGCGAGGCATAGCTTGTCCTCGTGTATGTCCGGGTACTTCTCCCGAAGTGACTCCTGATGGGTCACACTAGCCACCATGGCGACCAGCCTTGTCGTGTCCGGCAGTCTGGGCAATCTCATTTATTTTTCCTTTGCCACTGGTGCCCATTCTGGCGCTGAGTTCACCTCCACCGGTTTGTCTTCGGGCCCTGAGAAGGCTTGGCGGTGACGCGCCTTGTAGCCCGCGAGCTCCATGGAGGCAAGCTTCCATTATCTGCGACGTGGGACAGCATCGGCTGTGCCGAGTCCTGGGATTGTCCATCCACGAGAGCCTTGGCAGGAGTAGGTATTTGCCGACGCAGCGCAAAAGCTTCATCCGCGGTGCGGTATTCATTGAGGCGATGCTGCGCAAAGACGTCGTGGATACGCCATTTAGGGGGCAACTTGAGCCGATAAGCCACCGGGGCATCTCTGTCAATTTCGGGTCGTAGCTCTCGCTGCTGGTCACTGAAGAACCTCTCGATGATGGGTAAGGGCCCGTGCCAGCGAGGTCCCAGCTTCCTGAAGGATTCGCGGTTCATGATATTTTCCGTGAGATGCTTGGCATCTACCCAGACCAAGTCTCCCAACTGAAAGGATTTGGCGGTGTGACGCTGGTCAAACTGATGTCGCTGGCGTTGCTGCGCCAGTTCCAGCTTAGTGCGGGCGTCCTCCAGTTGCGCCGCAAATTTACTGGCCATCTCGTGGGTGGTACCTTCTCCACCCTTACGCTTAGAGTGTTGTCCAGCAGCCGCTTGCAGGAACAGGTCCAGCTGCGACATAGGCGAGTGCCCCAAGACCAACTCAAACGGGGTAAAGCCAGTTACATCGCTCCGCGTATCGTTTATGGCGAACTCTACGTTAGCACACCACAAATCCCAGTCCTCCGGATTGCTGCCTACGAAGGACCGTAGCATGTCTTCTACCACGCGGTTGGTATGTTCAGCTTGTCCGTCCGAACGAGGGTTGTAAGGCGTGGTGGAGGCCACTTTGGTTCCCATAAGTCTCACCAACTCCTTCCACATAGCATCCTGAAAACGAGGGTCTCGGTCGGAGACAGTCTTCATAGGAGTGCCATGTAGTTTCCAGATGTGGTCGAAGTAGATTCGAGCTATAACCTCAGCGGAGCTGTCCTGGAAGTTCAATGGGATGATGTGAACCATTTTGCTGAGCTTACAAGTGAAAGTAGCAAAGGCATCTTGATTCCGCGCCGTGACTGGGAGTCCAGTGACAAAGTCCTCACTGACCACTTGACATAGTCGCGTAGGAATAGTGTGTGGGTTCAGCAATCCATCCGGGTAGGAATTTCTCGGTCGCACCGCTTGACAGATAGCGCAAGATGAAACCCAGCGTCCCACATCTTCCGCTGCCCCTTTCCACCAGAAGCGTCGCAGTACTCGTTCCAGAGTTTTTTCCCTGCCCGCGTGTCCAGCTGAAACAGATGCATGCGCTTCTTGCAGCACTACCTCGCGAAGCGGTGAATCTTCTCCCAGTACCAACTGATAGCGTCCAGCGCTCACCCTCCACAAACATCTCCCACCACGCAGAAGTCACGAGTGCGTTGATGCGGAGCTTCTTGGATTTCCTTCCTCAAAGTCTGTAGTGGACCAGGTCGCCCATATTCCGCTTGCAGAGCTTTGAGAAACTGGCCTCCTGATATCTGCTGATGCAGGTCTCGAACGTTGGCCGCTTCTCCAGTACGCACGATAGGAGGGGGTGAACTCGTCTTCCGTTCCCGCTTGACACGCTGTCGAGCTGGCGGGGCGTACACCACTAACAGGGGCCAAGGAAGATCCAGAAGGGCTCCATCCGGAGCAGCGAACATCTGCACAGGTACTCCTTGAGCGTCATGGGTAGGAATAATGTACTCCACTCTCATTCCCGCAGATCTGAACAACTGTCGCCACTGGGGCATGCGAGACTGAAAGTCAGGAAGGACAAAGAGAGCTGAAGTATTCTCAGGGTCCAGACGCCATTCTTCCACATATCTCCTCAGTACGGCCTCAATGGTCAAATGGTTGGAGGAGAAGGGAGGATTGCACCAGACGTTCAACCCTCGCCAGTTTTCCTTCAAGCAGTCCGTCCAGTAGCGATTGACCTGACGATTCTTTCCTCCCAAGTCGCAACAGGCGTCCACCTCGAAAGGTCCATATTCTTGACTCAAGAAATCGAACATGTCCGCACGGAACTTCCAGTCCTATCGGTCGCTGGGCTCCAGGAGACTGGTTGAGGCCTCGCTGCACTTCGGCGTCGCTGAGTTATCAGCAGGGGTCTTCCTGGGAGAAGGAGGCGAGGATGCTGTCAGTTTGCCAGAGCGCGTCTGAACTGCCAGGGTTGCTTCCTCGTACCCGGTTTCGGCCAGCTGCAAGGTATGTACGTAGTGCGTCCAGCCAGAGTTGAGGGGAGTCCGTCCAGGTGAGAGTCCCACTGTACGCGAGGACTGGTTCAGGATCTTTGGTCTTGGCGCTGTTGGACTTGCGCTCCTTCAACTTGTTAGGATCTACCTCTCCCAGTGGAGCGCGTCCTTGGCGAGACTCTTTACCAGCTGCAGGTCTGAACTTGCTGGCGGTGTCCGCGGCCGAGGGAGGTCGCTGCAGTTTCCCAGTAACCGGGTGCACAAAGCCAGCTTCTACCAGTCTTTCTCTCGCGGAGATTTCCTTGTAGTCGGGTCGCCTGGACAGAGCGTCTGGAACCCAGAGTAGCGCCCCAGGGATGTACTCCATCTCGGGTACCCCTACCTCCACTAGATCCATGTACCATCGGGCGTAAGTCTTGGGAAAATTGGGCGGTCACGGTCATCGCTCCGCCCAAGTTTTGAAAAACTTGGGCGGTCACTGTCATCGCCCCGCCCAAGTCTTAATAATCTTGGGCGGTCACGGTCATCGCCCCGCCCAAGTTTTAGAAAACTTGGGCGGTCACTGTCATCGCCCCGCCCAAGTCTTAGGAAACTTGGGCGGTCACTGTCATCGCCCCGCCCAAGTCTAAGGAAACTTGGGCGGTCACGGTCATCGCCCCGCCCAAGTATTCGAAAGCTTGGGCGGTCAATGACATTGCCCCGCCGAAGTCTTAGGAAACTTGGGCGGTCACTGTCATCGCCCCGCCCAAGTCTTAGGAAACTTGGGCGGTCACGGTCACCTTCCCGCCCAAGTCTTAGGAAACTTGGGCGGTCACTGTCATCGCCCCGCCCAAGTCTTAGGAAACTTGGGCGGTCACTGTCATCGCCCCGCCCGAGTCGTAGGAAACTTGGGCGGTCATTGTCATCGCCCCGCCCAAGTCTTAGGAAACTTGGGCGGTCACGGTCATCGCCCCGCCCAAATTTTAGAAAACTTGGGCGGTCACTGTCATCGCCCCGCCCAAGTTTTCGAAAAGTTTGGCGGTCATTGTCATCGCTCCGCCCAAGTCTTAGGAAACTTGGGCGGTCACGGTCATCGCCCCGCCCAAGTTTTAGAAAACTTGGGCGGTCACTGTCATCGCCCCGCCCGAGTTTTAGAAAGCTTGGGCGGTCACTGTCATCGCCCCGCCCAAGTCTTAGGAAACTTGGGCGGTCATTGTCATCGCCCCGCCCGAGCCTTAGGAAACTTGGGCGGTCACTGTCATCGCCCCGCCCAAGTCTTAGGAAACTTGGTCGGTCACTGTTATCGCCCCGCCCAAGTCTTAGGAAACTTGGGCGGTCACTGTCATCGCCCCGCCCAAGTCTTAGGAAACTTGGGCGGTCACGGTCACCGCCCCACCCAAGCTTTCGAAACCTTGGGCGGTCACTGTCATCGCCCCGCCCAAGTCTTAGGAAACTTGGGCGGTCACTGTCATCGCCCCGCCCAAGTCTTAGGAAACTTGGGCGGTCACTGTCATCGCCCCGCCCAAGTCTTAGAAAACTTGGGCGGTCACTGTCATCACCACGCCCAAGTCTTAGGAAACTTGGGCGGTCACTGGCATCGCCCCGCCCAAGTCTTAGGAAACTTGGGCGGTCACGGTCATCGCCCCGCCCAAGTTTTACAAAATTTGAGCGGTCACTGTCATCGCCCCGCCCAAGTTTTCGAAAACTTGGGCGGTCACTGTTATCGCCCCGCCCAAGTCTTAGGAAACTTGGGCGGTCACTGTCATCGCCCCGCCCGAGTCTTAGGAAACTTGGGCGGTCACTGTCATCGCCCCGCCCAAGTCTTAGGAAACTTGGGCGGTCACTGTCATCGCCCCGCCCGAGTCTTAGGAATCTTGGGCGGTCACGGTCATCGCCCCGCCCAAGTCTTAGGAAACTTGGGCGGTCACGGTCACCGTCCCGTTCAAGTTGTCGAAACCTTGGGCGGTCACGGTCATCGCCCCGCCCAAGTCTTAGGAAACTTGGGCGGTCACTGTCATCGCCCCGCCCAAGTCTTAGGAAACTTTGGCGGTCACTGTCATCGCACCGCCCAAGTATTCGAAAACGTGGGCGGTCACTGTCATCGCCCCGCCCAAGTCTTAGGAAACTTGGGCGGTCACGGTCATCGCCCCGCTAAAGTCTTAGGAAACTTGGGCGGTCACTGTCATCGCCCCGCCCAAGTCTTAGGAAACTTGGGCGGTCACTGTCATCGCACCGCCCAAGTATTCGAAAACGTGGGCGGTCATTGCCATCGCCCCGCCCAAGTCTTAGGAAAGTTGGGCGGTCACTGTCATCGCCCCGCCCAAGTCTTAGGAAACTTGGGCGGTCACTGTCATCGCCCCGCCCAAGTCTTAGGAAACTTGGGCGGTCATTGTCATCGCCCCGCCCAAGTCGTTGGGCGGTCAGGCCCCGCCCAAAGGAAACTTGGGCGGTCACTGTCATCGCCCCGCCCAAGTCTTAGAAAACTTGGGCGGTCACTGTCATCGCCCCGCCCAAGTTTTAGGAAACTTGGGCGGTCACTGTCATCGCCCCGCCCAAGTCTTAGGAAACTTGGGCGGTCACTGTCATCGCCCCGCCCAAGTCTTTCGAAACCTTGGGCGGTCACTGTCATCGCCCCGCCCAAGTCTTAGGAAACTTGGGCGGTCACTGTCATCGCCCCGCCCAAGTCTTAGGAAACTTGGGCGGTCACTGTCATCGCCCCGCCCAAGTCTTAGAAAACTTGACACTCTTAGGAAACTTGGGCGGTCACTGGCATCGCCCCGCCCAAGTCTTAGGAAACTTGGGCGGTCACGGTCATCGCCCCGCCCAAGTTTTACAAAATTTGAGCGGTCACTGTCATCGCCCCGCCCAAGTTTTCGAAAACTTGGGCGGTCACTGTTATCGCCCCGCCCAAGTCTTAGGAAACTTGGGCGGTCACTGTCATCGCCCCGCCCGAGTCTTAGGAAACTTGGGCGGTCACTGTCATCGCCCCGCCCAAGTCTTAGGAAACTTGGGCGGTCACTGTCATCGCCCCGCCCGAGTCTTAGGAATCTTGGGCGGTCACGGTCATCGCCCCGCCCAAGTCTTAGGAAACTTGGGCGGTCACGGTCACCGTCCCGTTCAAGTTGTCGAAACCTTGGGCGGTCACGGTCATCGCCCCGCCCAAGTCTTAGGAAACTTGGGCGGTCACTGTCATCGCCCCGCCCAAGTCTTAGGAAACTTTGGCGGTCACTGTCATCGCACCGCCCAAGTATTCGAAAACGTGGGCGGTCACTGTCATCGCCCCGCCCAAGTCTTAGGAAACTTGGGCGGTCACGGTCATCGCCCCGCTAAAGTCTTAGGAAACTTGGGCGGTCACTGTCATCGCCCCGCCCAAGTCTTAGGAAACTTGGGCGGTCACTGTCATCGCACCGCCCAAGTATTCGAAAACGTGGGCGGTCATTGCCATCGCCCCGCCCAAGTCTTAGGAAACTTGGGCGGTCACTGTCATCGCCCCGCCCAAGTCTTAGGAAACTTGGGCGGTCACTGTCATCGCCCCGCCCAAGTCTTAGGAAACTTGGGCGGTCATTGTCATCGCCCCGCCCAAGTCGTAGGAAACTTGGGCGGTCACGGCCATCGCCCCGCCCAAGTCTTAGAAAACTTGGGCGGTCACTGTCATCGCCCCGCCCAAGTTTTAGGAAACTTTGGCGGTCACTGTCATGGCCCCGCTAAAGTCTTAGGAAACTTGGGCGGTCACTGTCATCGCCCCGCCCAAGTCTTAGGAAACCTTGGGCGGTCACTGTCATCGCCCCGCCCAAGTCTTAGGAAACTTGGGCGGTCACGGTTACCGCCCCGCCCAAGGTTTCGAAACCTTGGGCGGTCACGGTCATCGCCCCGCCCAAGTCATAGGAAACTTGGGCGGTCACTGTCATCGCCCCGCCCGAGTATTCGAAAGCTTGGGCGGTCAATGTCATCGCCCCGCCCAAGTCTTAGGAAACTTGGGCGGTCACTGTCATCGCCCCGCCCAAGTCTTAGGAAACTTGGGCGGTCACGGTCACCGCCCCGCCCAAGTTTTCGAAGCCTTGGGCGGTCACGGTCATCGCCCCGCCCAAGTCTTAGGAAACTTGGGCGGTCATTGTCATCGCCCCGCCCAAGTCTTAGGAAACCTGGGCGGTCACTGTCATCGCTCCGCCCAAGTATTCGAAACCTTGGGCGGTCACTGTCGTCGCCCCGCCCAAGTCTTAGAAAACTTGGGCGGTCACGGTCATCGCCCCGCCCAAGTCTTAGGAAACTTGGGCGGTCACTGTCATCGCCCCGCCCAAGTCTTAGGAAACTTGGGCGGTCACTGTCATCGCCCCGCCCAAGTCTTAGGAAACTTGGGCGGTCACGATCATCGCCCCGCCCAAGTCTTAGGAAACTTGGGCGGTCACTGTCATCGCCCCGCCCAAGTCTTAGGAACCTTGGGCGGTCACTGGCATCGCCCCGCCCAAGTCTTCGAAAACTTGGGCGGTCACTGTCATCGCCCCGCCCAAGTTTTCGAAAACTTGGGCGGTCACGGTCATCGCCCCGTCCAAGTCTTAGGAAACTTGGGCGGTCACGGTCATCGCCCCGCCCAAGTCTTCGAAAACTTGGGCGGTCACTGTCATCGCCCCGCCAAAGTCTTAGGAAACTTGGGCGGTCACTGTCATCGCCCCGCCCAAGTCTTAGGAAACTTGGGCGGTCACTGTCATCGCCCCGCCCAAGTCTTAGGAAACTTGGGCGGTCACTGTCATCGCCCCGCCCAAGTCTTCGAACACTTGGGCGGTCATGGTCATCGCCCCGTCCAAGTTTTCGAAAACTTGGGCGGTCACTGTCATCGCCCCGCCCAAGTCTTAGGAAACTTGGGCGGTCACTGTCATCGCCCCGCCCAAGTCTTAGGAAACTTGGGCGGTCACGGTTATCGCCCCGCCCAAGTCTTCGAAAACTTGGTCGGTCACTGTCATCGCCCCGCCCAAGTCTTAGGAAACTTGGGCGGTCACTGTCATCGCCCCGCCCAACTTTTCGAAAACTTGGGCGGTCACTGTCATCGCCCCGCCCAAGTTCTCGAAAACTTGGGCGGTCACTGTCATCGCCCCGCCCAAGTCTTAGAAAACTTGGGCGGTCACTGTCATCGCCCCGCCCAAGTCTTAGGAAACTTGGGCGGTCACTATCATCGCCCCGCCCAAGTTCTCGAACACTTGGGCGGTCACTGTCATCGTCCCGCCCAAGTCTTAGGAAACTTGGGCGGTCACTGTCATCGCCCCGCCCAAGTCTTAGGAAACTTGGGCGGTCACTGTCATCGCCCCGCCCAAGTCTTAGGAAACTTGGGCGGTCACTGTCATCGCCCCGCCCAAGTCTTAGAAAACTTGGGCGGTCACTGTCATCACCACGCCCAAGTCTTAGGAAACTTGGGCGGTCACTGGCATCGCCCCGCCCAAGTCTTAGGAAACTTGGGCGGTCACGGTCATCGCCCCGCCCAAGTTTTACAAAATTTGAGCGGTCACTGTCATCGCCCCGCCCAAGTTTTCGAAAACTTGGGCGGTCACTGTTATCGCCCCGCCCAAGTCTTAGGAAACTTGGGCGGTCACTGTCATCGCCCCGCCCGAGTCTTAGGAAACTTGGGCGGTCACTGTCATCGCCCCGCCCAAGTCTTAGGAAACTTGGGCGGTCACTGTCATCGCCCCGCCCAAGTTCTAGGAAACTTGGGCGGTCACTGTCATCGCCCCGCCCAAGTCTTAGGAAACTTGGGCGGTCACTGTCATCGCCCCGCCCAAGTTTTAGGAAACTTGGGCGGTCACTGTCATCGCGCCGCCCAAGTCTTAGGAAAACTTGGGCGGTCACTGTCATCGCCCCGCCCAAGTTTTCGAAAACTTGGGCGGTCACGGTCATCGCCCCGTCCAAGTCTTAGGAAACTTGGGCGGTCACGGTCATCGCCCCGCCCAAGTCTTCGAAAACTTGGGCGGTCACTGTCATCGCCCCGCCAAAGTCTTAGGAAACTTGGGCGGTCACTGTCATCGCCCCGCCCAAGTCTTAGGAAACTTGGGCGGTCACTGTCATCGCCCCGCCCAAGTCTTAGGAAACTTGGGCGGTCACTGTCATCGCCCCGCCCAAGTTTTCGAAAACTTGGGCGGTCACTGTCATCGCCCCGCCCAAGTCTTAGGAAACTTGGGCGGTCACTGTCATCGCCCCGCAAAAGCCTTAGGAAACTCGGGCGGTCACGGTCATCGCCCCGCCCAAGTCTTAGGAAACTTGGGCGGTCACTGTCATCGCCCCGCCCAAGTCTTAGGAAACTTGGGCGGTCACTGTCATCGCCCCGCCCAAGTCTTAGGAAACTTGGGCGGTCACTGTCATCGCCCCGCCCAAGTCTTAGGAAACTTGGGCGGTCAGGGTCATCGCCCCGCCCAAGTCTTCGAAAACTTGGGCGGTCACTGTCATCGCCCCGCCCAAGTCTTAGGAAACTTGGGCGGTCACTGTCATCGCCCCGCCCAAGTCTTAGGAAACTTGGGCGGTCACTGTCATCGCCCCGCCCAAGTCTTAGGAAACTTGGGCGGCCACGGTCATCGCCCCGCCCAAGTTTTTGAAAACTTGGGCGGTCACTGTCATCGCCCCGCCCAAGTCTTCGAAAACTTGGGCGGTCACTGTCATCGCCCCGCCCAAGTCTTCGAAAACTTGGGCGGTCACTGTCATCGCCCCGCCCAAGTCTTCGAAAACTTGGGCGGTCACTGTCCTCGCCCCGCCCAAGTCTTCGAAAACTTGGGCGGTCACTGTCATCGCCCCGCCCAAGTCTTCGAAAACTTGGGCGGTCACTGTCATCGCCCCGCCCAAGTCTTCGAAAACTTGGGCGGTCACTGTCATCGGCACGCCCAAAATCTCGAAAACTTGGGCGGTCACGGTCATCGCCCTGCCCAAGTCTTCGAAAACTTGGGCGGTCACTGTCATCGCCCCACCCAAGTTTTAGGAAACTTGGGCGGTCACGGTCATCGCCCCGCCCAAGTTCTAGAAAACTTGGGCGGTCACTGTCATCGCCCCGCCCAAGTCTTCGAAAACTTGGGCGGTCACTGTCATCGCCCCGCCCAAGTCTTAGGAAACTTGGGCGGTCACTGTCATCACCCCGCCCAAGTCTTAGGAAACTTGGGCGGTCACTGTCATCGCCCCGCCCAAGTCTTAGGAAACTTGGGCGGTCACTGTCATCGCCCCACCCAAGTTTTCGAAAACTTGGGCGGTCACGGTCATCGCCCCGCCCAAGTCTTCGAAAACTTGGGCGGTCACGGTCATCGCCCCACCCAAGTCTTCGAAAGCTTGGGCGGTCACTGTCATCGCCCCGCCCAAGTTCTCGAAAACTTGGGCGGTCACTGTCATCGCCCCGCCCAAGTCTTCGAAAACTTGGGCGGTCACGGTCATCGCCCCGCCCAAGTTCTCGAAAACTTGGGCGGGGCACTGTCATCGCCCCGCCCAAGTCTTAGGAAACTTGGGCGGTCACTGTCATCGCCCCGCCCAAGTCTTAGACAACTTGGGCGGTCACGGTCATCGCCCCACCCAAGTCTTAGGAAACTTGGGCGGTCACTGTCATCGCCCCGCCCAAGTCTTAGGAAACTTGGGCGGTCATGGTCATCGCCCCGCCCAAGTCTTAGGAAACTTGGGCGGTCATGGTCATCGCCCCGCCCAAGTCTTAGGAAACTTGGGCGGTCATGGTCATCGCCCCGCCCAA
>LGRX02005531.1:0-25748 GCA_001247695.2 Cymbomonas tetramitiformis
ACATGGGCATGGGGGATACAGTCACGGGCTTGGGGGATACGGTCCTTTGGGGATCGGGGCATGTAGTGTACGGTCACTGGGGCATGCGGACACTGGGGCATGGGGCATACGGTCACTGAGGCATGGGGGATACGGTCACTGGGGCTTGGGGAATACTCACACCTCGGCCGACGGCTCGCCTGTTTCTGGATCAAAGACCATGGCTCCTTCAGCAATGCGAACAGTGCGCCACGCTGTCTGCACGTCCTTCGGTTTGACGTTCTGGTTGTTCCTGTACTGGAAACGAAGAAAATCACGAAGAATAGGACTAATCTCTGGCCGAAAGAACCCAATACGGGTGCCGTCTGTGGTCCTGAGATCGTGAACAGAACATTTGGGAGGGCAGGTGCTGATACAGTGGTTCGCGTGTTCCATGTTGACGTAGGTTATTGGAACAACCGGATACTCGGCACCCAAAGAGGAGGCAACTGGCACGCCGATCCGAAAGGAGGCAGAGCAGCCACAAAACCGCGCAGATCTGTTTTGTTTGAGCTTTGTGGTGGGACGTGGAACAACGCCTTCTGGAGGGGGAGCACATGCAGTTTTCGCAGCTTGGCGTTTCCGCCATTCGGACTGGAACCCGCAACGACATGCGTAATGATGTTTGTAGGGCCAACCATCATGCGCTGGACGAGGTTTAGCTAAACTGCGGTCCGTTTTGGGAGGTTTGGTATATGGTTTTGCCTTGGCGCTGGCGTCGTTTCTAACGCGCACAATGTGAAACTGGTTCGGATTAGGATCACTGGAAGGTGATAATCCGTAGTTTCCTTCGCCCCGGACAAAATCCTGTACGCGAGACACTGGAAGGTACGTTGTTGGGAGCAGTTTTGGTTTTGCTGATCGCGGTATGCTTTCCCAGGACCAGTGAAGATCGTGGCGAGAAAGCGACCCCCAAGGGATCCGGTATTCTAGAGAGCCAGCGGTGCCAATCGTGAACATGGTATCGGCAAGGAGGTTGGTATCGTCGGGCTGTAGGTTGGGGCATGTAGGTTTAGAACCCGCTGGTTCTGTGCTAACCTCCGCGGTGTTCGCATGCGATGCAACCAGATGCGACGCAAAGCCGAACATCGCGCGCGAACGCCCGCTAAGGGTTAGGCGTGAAAAGAAAGACATGCCTTAGGAGTAGGAAAGCAGAAGACAACGGACCGGTAGAGGCTACCCAATTGGTCGCTGACCTATTGGGTAACGAAACGCCCCACGCGGGCGTCGTACCAAGCTGGAATGGTCCACTTAGGTACACCGTGCTGGTTGTAGAATACCCAAAAGAATCCGCAATCTCTATTTGGTGGCAGCCAGCGCCGAAGCTGCAGTCTGAACGCGAGTGGAAGATGAATAGAACCGTCGTCTACATCTAATGAGTAGAACTCTAAGCGCCAGTGGCGAATGCGCGGAACCGCATAATTTCTGGTTTGTCTTATAGTAAAAGGATTGTGAGGACGAGCAGCTTCAGCTTCAGGATTGGGGGGACGCAGTGGTATCGCCATGTAATACAAACAAAATGAATGCAGGGCGGCTGTTTTTTGGAAGCATTTAAGTGCTGTGAAGTGAAGATTTCGCGGGAAGAATGGAATCTAGGGAGCGGTCGTTTGTACTTCGCCAGAAATCGCCGGCGACACGAGCGTGGCAACGCTTGTGTCACGCCTTCATGAGGTCAGGTCGCGATTTCAGGTCACCATGACGCGATCGGGCTATGACTTCCTTCCCACCTGGTGTCCGATAGGCTTTATCGGTCCGATGTACCCTGGAAGGGCGCACCGGAGTCCAGCAGTCGTCGTGCGAGCTCCAGAAGGACTCGCTTGCCGTCCAGTGGGTGTAGTGTCGCAGACGCCTCGAGCCAGTCACCCGCCGGAGAGGCGGAGCATACGATGAGCTCGAGCGTGCCTGGAAAAAAGAAGTTTGTTGGCCTCTGGGCGGACGGCCAACGTTGACTGCTCCAAGTCGAAAAGTGGCGCAAACAAATTGTCTTGTGCCTCGAACGCCTCCTGGATGGCAGGCACCAGCTTGGAGAGAAGCACCTGTGCGTTGGATTCCGTGCCCGTGAAACGGTCATGTTTCTCACGGAAACACTTCCGGATGACGTGCTTCGCGACGCTTTCAACGACGATCGCTCTTAATTGGAAGATGCGCTTTGAATTGGAAGATTTTTGAAGGTCATTGTTTTGATGTTTTTTACATTTTTTAAAACATATTATGCCCAAAAAATAGGGTGGTTATAATTTTGGAAGTTTTCTCATCGTACGAGGCGGGGGTTTTCAGAATTCTTACGATCGCACTAGTCACATCACTAGTGCGATCTGACTTCGCACTAGTCACGCGACTAGTGCGGACTCAAGCGACACACGGCGGTACGGGGCACCCGGCGATGAACCAACGACATTCCGGTCACTCATGATCATTTTGGAAGCGTTTCAAACCAAAAACAAAAAAATAATTTTTTTTGGAAGGAGTGACTTCTTCCAATTCAGAGCGTTCGTCGTTTTTCGTCAAAGCGCTCGCGGCTCAACGCGCGAACCGCTGCCAGGAAAACAGCTTGAGCGGAATTAGCAGCCGGAACACCTCCAAAGGCATCGTTGGAATCGTGAAATCGAACATTAGATTCGATTCAGAGGTGAATGCATTTACGTTTAAATTAGAACATTTTAAAATTGGATCTACAAAAATAGGACAATTGCATCCACGTATAAGATACATCTTGATTTATAGACAACACTTAGAAAAATTTCCACGACATCCATCACGACAATCCCGAAAACTGCGCGCAAAAAGACAAGGCAGGCTACCGTTGGGCGAGTTGAAAACGCCTTTTCACTGCAGAGTTCACTCATGGCGATCCTAGGCGCAGACTCTCCAAATGTAGCAATTTATTTTTCTATCACCGAGTTTCATTTGTTTTCCGAGGCGTCCCTCAACACACCGTACGTAAGTCTGCACTGTGTATGCTGGGTAACTCTGACCGAGACTTTGACTACGCCGTGGGCAAACGTACGGTATCGGGTATGTTCAAAACACATATGTGACGGTGCATGGGAATTCAAATGTTTTCTACATGTAGTATGTACATAACCCCTCTCTCGTAAACATGCCGCATGAAACCTCCACGCGTCCAACTTTCATCGATTTCATCTTCGATCGAATTCCGCATCAAGGACGACACACATTCGTCTCTCGTCAGTCCTTCGTCAGTGTCATGTCACACCATTCACCAAAGGACGAGTGCTCCGTGTCGAAACCCCGCATCGTGTGACCCCTGTATTTATGTGGCTAAAATACGCTTGCGAGAGTTCGTCAGCAGAGGACGCAATTCATCAAGTCTTCATGATTTATATGATTTGTGTATAAATTGCTCAGATTTCATGTTTTGTAAATTCCCCGTGTCTCGTGCGTGCGCCGTATCCTGATGTGGATATCCACAATCTGCGAATCTTTAGTGCAGTGACTCAAGCAAGGATCATGTGCCGTCCAACGTGCAGCATCAAATTCCGCTTTATACACGATCTCCACCGATTGGATATCATTCCCGTAATTTATAATAATACCGTAAACGTGACACCTCCTGCCAGTCAGCGTACTCGTGTGTCTTCCATAATTAGTTTGAATACATCAAGGGTAACGTTAATGTGGTGCATGATACATTCACTGTATTGCTGTACGAAAAATGCCGCCTGCATTGATTATACGACTGATCGCGAATCTTGTCATCTGATTCAGAAAATACACTCTGTACCATTTATATTATACTTACACACCCTTTTGGTCTGCGTCCAATATGCTGAAGTGGACCGATCTATGTAATTATATCAAGTATTTTCGCATTAAAAACCCCGGATGACCCATATGAGATAGTATATTTGACTTCCTAAATTCAGCCTATGCGTATTTGAGTAACCATGGTGTGTTGCATTTCTATCAAAGCCACCTCTAACCTCGGGGCAGGCCATAAACTTTCCAAATTATCACTCCTCAGAGTGCGCTGTACTTTATGCTGGTACGCGAACCAACTATTCCGCTTATTTTCCCAAGAAACATATTTAGTCAGATATGAGCGTTATCATTCACTTCTAATACTAAACACACCCACACAAACTACACATTTCTGTTCGTTCGAATGCGGCCGTGCTACAAAGCTTCGTCTCGCTCAAGCCATGCTAATCTTACGGAGACATGCATAGACGCGCCGGTGTGGCGCGTCCTCGACATATGATATTCGCGAACACGCACGTGCAATTCCCAAACACAACTATGCAACAAAGAGTTATTTGCAGCAGATGAAATATGGCTGCGTGCCTAGCTAAAAGTGAAGGGATGCAGATGCCTGAATATACAGGCTTGTGTAGTGCTCAGGGTTTTAGGGTTCTGAAAATTCCGGGGAGTTTGAAACCGACGGAGCTGCACGATTCCACAACTCCGTCGTCGAGTGGCTTACTCGAGTTCTTCGTTTGGAAGGACTTGAGTAAGTCGGGCGTGGTTGGGGTCAGTCCCAAGCTGGGGTGGCATTTGCCAAACCTCCAGACTACCACACCAAATATGCTTCTTCATTTGTTTCACGAGTGCGTGGCGCTTGATGCATCACAACCATGGTTGCATCTTCGGGTGCCAGTGCGTCGCCCTCCACAAGAGCTGGAGCCTCCTGCGCTGGAGCCTCGATCTCCGTCAAAGCTGTATGCAAATACGGAACTGTTTTGCGATCCTCGACATCGTGCCCCACTGTGATGCCCTGGCTTGGCCACACGCGGCCGTTCTTTCACAGGATATCATACGTAGAGCCCACATATACCTTGGAATAGCCATACACCGCGTCGTTAGTATTTTCCGTGCCGTGCCGGCGTTCACGGAATCCGCTTCTGCTAGTCCATAGTTCATGCTACCAAAGGGATGGCCGGATATTTCGCTCCCTTGGAATTTCCCTCGTGTCTCACAAAATTGTACATTTCCGCCGAGAGTGAGAACGGCGGTGCCATACTGAACTGTGAGTGTCGCTTTCATTGTGACGTTGCTGACAACGCTGCTAGTGTGTGTAACTATTAAAGGTGGAATGATGACTGAAAGTAGGTCATTCTTGTTGGTGATGGCGTTAGAAACCGCCATACCATTTTCTAACGAACGGCTAGGTCTAGCAAAACTTCAATGGTATTCAACTCCCAAACTGTGCGGACAGTTTTAACGACAGGCTTCTTTCCGCCTTTAGTAGTACAAGTCAACATTCTCGACTCGAGCCACTCGCCAAACATATACTTGAAAACGTAGCGCGGCCACATATTGTTGGTGTAGGAGGCATGTGGCACGTGTGGGTGGACGGGGGTTACATACTTAAGTGCATAATATCGGAAAATGTTATTATACGGCTTGATATTTTTGGAGAAGTTTGGAGAAGGTTTGGACAAACTCAAAAAATATAAAATTTTGACATTTAGGGTTTTGGAGTAGTCGTGCGGGGCCATTTTGGTCACTGCAAACCGCAGGAAATCGTGTTTTGCACTTGGCATGCATGCGCGTCACATGAATGTGTTGAGAAAAGGTCATCGCCGAGTTTGGGAAGGTGCACCATATTAGTTGAAGGCACTAGAAAGTTAAATAGCCAAGATTTTAGGGTTTTAGGGTTGCTGGCGGGTGGAATATTGGCTGTGAGAGCAGGGGTTTTGCGTATGCGGGGTCCGCTATAAAGTGCATAATTTCGGAAAATGTTATTATACGGCTTGATATTTTTGGAGAAGTTTGGAGAAGGTTTGGACAAACTCAAAAAATATAAAATTTTGACATTTAGGGTTTTGGAGTAGTCGTGCGGGGCCATTTTGGTCACTGGAAACAGCAGGAAATCGTGTTTTGCACATGCCACGCATGCGCGACACATGTATGTGTTGATAGAGGTCATCGCCGAGTTTGGGAAGGTGCACCATGTTAGTTGAAGGCACTAGAAAGTTGCATAGCCAAGATTTTAGGGTTTTAGGGTTGCTAGCTGGTGGAATATTGGCTGCGTGAGAGCAGGGGTTTTTGCGTATGCGGGGGGTAGCCCCTCATTTGTGTCGCACGGGGTATTTTATTTGTCGTGTCGCAAAAGATTCGTTTATATTAACGACGCTTCGCAGCTTTTTCAGAAATATGCTGTTTTTCATTTCGTTTCCCTTAAAGGAGCGAAACAGGTTTCCTGGAAAAAAGTGACATCAACAGGCCACACCGCAGGAGCTGTCCCTCAAAAATTATGCCGTTGGAAATTTTTCGAAAATTTTCTGCCCATGTCAGCAGTCCTACCCCGGATTGTGTCGAGCGCTCGCGCTTTACCGGCCAATCATGATACGATAGCATCTCAGCAGTCCTACCCCGGATTGTTTCGACCGTTCGGTCGTAACCGACAACGAGAGAAACGTTTAACAATTCAAAATTATACCACGAAGATATATATACTGTTTTCCATCCATGCCAGCAGTCCTACCATGAATGTGTCGAGCGCTCGCGTTATACCGACCAATCATGATACGATAGCATCTCAGCAGTCCTACCTTGGATTGTTTCGACCGTTCGGTCGTAACCGACAACGAGAGACACGGGTAACAATTCCATATTTTACCCCGAAGATATGCGGAATTTACAATTATAAATTTGTCGCAAAACTGCTCTAATAACAGGTTTACCGATCTCGGCAGTCCTACCTTGGATTGTTTCGACCGTTCGGTCGTAACCGACAACGAGAGATACGGGTAACAATTCCATATTTTACCCCGAAGATATGCGTAATTTACAATTATGAATTTGTCGCAAAACTGCTCTAATAACAGGTTTACCGATCTCAGCAGTCCTACCCCGGATTGTTTCGACCGTTCGGTCGTAACCGACAACGAGAGACACGGGTAACAATTCCATATTTTACCCCGAAGATATGCGGAATTTACAATTATGAATTTGTCGCAAAACTGCTCTAATAACAGGTTTACCGATCTCAACATCATCATCAGCAGTCCTACCCCGGATTGTTTCGGCCGATCGTTAGTAACCGACAACGAGAGACACGGGTAACAATTCCATATTTTACCCCGAAGATATGCGGAATTTACAATTATTTACGCATCTCGTCATTCAAGATCATCTCACCACTCCTATCGGCGGCGCGGCCCGGACAAAAGTCTAAAGTGGATATGGTATGATCCTGGTCGGCAACGTTTTCATTTTTCTCCAAGCTCTTATCTTGCGCCTACCTGCTCGCTGTCTCAGCGCGCGGCTTGTGTTTTTGTTTGATTAATGATTTTTGCGCGCTACTTTTCTTTAGCAATATTTCATATCGACCATGTTTTCGTGTGCATGCGTGGAACCCGGCGGGGGGGCGTTCCTGCGATGTTCTCACATGAGCCGCATCCCACCAGCAGCCCATCCTGCGATACATGGATGATTGGAGGCCGTCGGGCGTCTTTGCATCCCGCCTGACGGTTTGGGTTCAATTTTCAACAGGAATTCTTCCTTCCTGAGCAGCGCTCTGTTTTTTTGCAGGTTTATGCTGTGCCTTTTCTGAAGGCGCCAGCAACGGCCATAGTGTATAATTCATGCTGTGCCTTTTCTGAAGCCGCCAGCAACGTTCCTGGCGGCATCTTTCCCTCTGGCCCTACTAAGCTGAAGGGGTGCTTGGAGACCGGCGGGATTCTCCGACGGGTTGGGTTCGATTCCCAACGTCTTTACTAACCAGCGTTTCGTTTTTTGCAGGTTTTGTTTTTTACGCCGAGCATCCTTTTATGCCGCCAGCAGAGTGCTCGCGGCATCCTGTGACTTCCAGCTCTGTTTAGGTTTCGCCGATTATTGATGTTCAGAATTTTAGATTTTCCACCCACTGTTCCGCTGCTGTTTTCAAAACGTCTATTTTGTACGTAGACGCCCACCCGAGGGTGAAATGCGGACAGCAGTTGGCTGTCGGTATTGGGTTCGATCCCCAACGTCCTGACTGATTCGCTGTTCGTGTGCTGCAGGAAACGTTTTGGTTCTGAAGATTTTGGAACGTGCGCTGTGCTCTAGTTTCCTAGTTTAGATTTTCATATCGCCCTCGGGTAGTTGAATCCTTGTATTAGAAACTAGCAGCCTAGTAGTAATAAGTATTTATGCTAATATTTTTTAAGAGAGTAATCGGTTTTTCTCTTAGTATCTTTATCCATCTGAAATGCTTGCTTGCTTGCTACTCATGTATGCTCCGTGCTATATGAATGTCCCCAAGTGATCGTATAATACACCTGTGTTTTATGTAATATTCGCGGTACTACTCGTTCAGTAATTTTGTTTTTCAAGTCATAATCGCGGTACTATTCGTTTGTGTTCCCCCTAGCTTAATTTCATTTTCGGAAATTTTCTGTGAATTTTCACGACAGAAATGAGCGTGGTACTCATGATTGTCGCACCTGCGACAGATATGAGCCCCCGGCTCATTTCTGTCGCACGGTATAATTCCAATCTGTCTTGCGACACGACAAATAAAATACCCGGTGCGACAAATTTGAAGTGCTACCTATGCGGGGTCCGCTATAAAGTGCATAATTTCGGAAAATGTTATTATACGGCATGATATTTTTGGAGAGGTTTGGAGAAGGTTTGGACAAACTCAAAAATGTAATTTTTTGACATTTAGGGTTTTGGAGTAGTCTTGCGGGGCCATTTTGGTCATTGCAAAATTGCATGAAATCGTGTTTTGCACATGCCACGCCGCATGCGCGTCATATCAACCACGCTAGCCACATATCAAATATCCATGAAATATATGCGTGCGAGGGCATGAGCTTCCTCGCACTTCCATCACCGGCAACATTCTTGAAGAATACGAACGCGTTTCACTTCGAAATGGCGTGAAGTGCTTCATGATGTGGCGCTTTGGAGTTCTCCATATCTGTCAGCGTTCCACATCAAATTTTATATCCGGGACATCATGCTATGTGCATCGTGATGTGGCGCTTTGGAGTTCGATCAGGTTTTATCGACGGACTCCAAATCTGTCAGCGCTCCACTTCAGAATTTTATATCCGGGACATAATGTTATGTGCATCGTGATGTGGCGCTTTGGAGTTCGATCGAGTTTTATCGACGGACTCCAAATCTGTCAGCGCTCCACATCAAAATTCATATCCGGGACATAATGTTATGTGCATCGTGATGTGGCGCTTTGGAGTTCGATCAAGTTTTATCGACGGACTCCAAATCTGTCAGCGCTCCACATCAAATTCATATCCGGGACATAATGTTATGTGCATCGTGATGTGGCGCTTTGGAGTTCGATCGAGTTTTATCGACGGACTCCAAATCTGTCAGCGCTCCACATCAGAATTTTATATCCGGGACATAATGTTATGTGCATCGTGATGTGGCGCTTTGGAGTTCGATCGAGTTTTATCGACGGACTCCAAATCTGTCAGCGTTCCACATCAAAATTCATATCCGGGACGTAATGTTATGTGCATTGTGATGTGGCGCTTTGGAGTTCGATCAAGTTTTATCGACGGACTCAAATCTGTCGCTCCACATCAAAATTCATATCCGGGACTTAATATCCGGGACTTAATGTTATGTGCATCGTGATGTGGCGCTTTGGAGTTCGATCGAGTTTTATCGATGTCCATTACCCTTTCTTGGGTACACATCGATGTACCCAAGGTCACCTACGCACACACGTGATGTGGGTGCTCGATACGGATCCGGTGACCATATTACTAAAATATGTTGTCCACAAGACCTCCCTTGAGGTACCCAAACACTCACTTTAGGTATTTTGGGTGATTGTCATGGTTAGGTGGAGCCTTTCGGGATGCCCATTTTCAGATTTATTGTGTTTTTCGAGAGGCCAAAATCTTGGGTACATCGCTTGGGTACATCGACTTTGCTGACCTGTATGGACCCTGCGATGGCCGATCTCGACCAAACTACCTTGTTTTATAGTTTAGATATACATCGAAGTCGATATATTATGAATGGTAGACACCACAACTTTCAAATGTATTGCCTACTCTCATGTGAGCGTATGCCTATATCAGGATCGCATGTCATAAATATTGATGCTCGCAGTGATTTTCATAGGGTTTCTTATTACACATCATTCGAGATATATCCGAGTGCACAGGGTGTGTATCGTCGTGCTTTTGCAACCTTTTTAAATACGTTCGATCGAATTATTTGCATGTATTACGCCACGAGCAAGGTAAACCCGCAAGCAAGGCGCCCACTTCTTTGCGAGCTGTCGACTGTGACATGGCGTGAAACCCGCGAGGTCAATATGAACTTCGGATAGACGGGCAGGGCAGGGACGAAATGGGGGGGCGCTCCTGCCAAAACTGGCCAAAGGTATCGGTAGTATGCCTAGAATATAATAAAATATGTACTTCAGACGCGAAGGAAACTGCTAAATGCACTTTGACAGCTTGGAAACGAAGAGGGGAAAATGTTTAAAAAACAAATGTTTTTTTTTGAAAAGTTTTGGCACTTAGGGCGTATTGTGGCGCTTATAGCGATATATTGGCCAATCCTCGAGACCCATGTCGCATATCAGCGGGTTGACCACCGAGTCGGGGTCCATATATGTCGTTCCCAGCTCAAATGCGAATATTCTCATCCCTTAAATATGAAGAAAACCTTGGGTACATATCGATGTACCCAAGAGCCTTGGGTACATCGTTGTGTACCGGGGGGTAATGGACATCGACGGACTCCAAATCTGTCAGCGCTCCACATCAGAATTTAATATCCGGGACGTAATGTTATGTGCATCGTGATGTGGCGCTTTGGAGTTCGATCAAGTTTTATCGACGGACTCCAAATCTGTCAGCGCTCCACATCAGAATTTATATCCGGGACATAATGTTATGTGCATCGTGATGTGGCGCTTTGGAGTTCGATCGAGTTTTATCGACGGACTCCAAATCTGTCAGCGTTCCACATCAAAATTCATATCCGGGACATAATGTTATGTGCATCGTGATGTGGCGCTTTGGAGTTCGATCAAGTTTTATCGACGGACTCCAAATCTGTTAGCGTTCCACGCCCAAATATGTTTTCGTGGGATATTTCTATGTGCACGAACATGTGGCGCTTTGGAGTTCTGGACGGACTTTACTTAATGGACTTTATGCTCCTGAAACCTAAGAGTAAGTAGCACGCCTTGCCCAAGAAACATGGGGATCAACCGTGGAACAAAGGCTGTCAAGAAAGCTATTTCGAGGAAGCAAGAAAAGGTTGTAGAGAAATGTGTGGTCCCCGATTGTGCGGTCCCCAAAACTATTGCACCGGCGATCAAATGTAAGACGTGCCATGGAGGTGGTTCTCAGGGCGGGGGGGCACAAAGCGTTACATTTCGGCAGAATTTTTATTTTAATTTCTTTTGGCGATAAACTGTATTGACCGACCTCCGAGAATCATTTGTTAACCCGCCCGAAAGTGCGAGACTCATTTTCGAAGCTGCAGACGCCACAAAAGTGAGTGAACCTTAACCTTAACACTACTTGCGTTCACATATGGCATAGCCAAAAGAATTTCAGCATCGTGTGTTGCAGGGTTCATCTGCCGCAACCTGTGGAACTACGCCACAGTCGACCCAAGAGCCAGCTTCTGTAGTCCCTAAAAAGGTCAGCAACTCATAATTACTAGATTCCAAATATAATATATCAACGCATTTCTAGTTCTATGCCTCGCAACACTCACAACTGCGTGTATGCCCTTTGTGATGCAGAGTTCACTGCAACTGGCGCCGTCGGCGACCCCTGTATCTCAGGCTTCTGAGATCTCAGCACCCAAAGCTACTCTTGACCCACAACTAAAGGTGAGCGCTCCTTATAGTTGAATATGTATAAAGCATCGCACCGCATAGATATACAGATATGCATAAGCACATACATTAGCACACACTTTGTGCTCACCGCAGCATCTCGCATAGCACGTCTCAGCTCTCAGGTGATAGGGGCGGCAGCCTGACCGGTTCGCCACCGGTCAGCTCAGGTCGAATCCCTGACCGCCTCGAGGTGGGCGCACTCTCGGCAGTGCCCGGCCGAGTGTGCGCCCAAAGCCATATTCACAGCATCCCACCATAAGCATACGCACAAGCGCACACATTGTGCTCACTACAGCATCTCGCGCATACGCATGAGCATACACTATATTTGCGTTGCAGCATCTCGCACAGTACGTAATTTTGCATACGATAATAATAGCCGTATACCATAATGCCACTTGCAAGTATCCATACATTAGGTTGTATATGAACATGGAAATATGAACATGGAAATGCACTTGCATAGTGAATTGCTCTTTTCAAAACATCTCCCGTGTGCATAACATGGCATCCTGATATTTGCAGTGAACAAATTGGCCCCGCGCGGCTACTCAAAAACCTAAAATATCAAAATATTGCATCGGTTTTGTTTCTACGAACCTTCTCCAATGTTCTCCAAAAATATTAAGTCATTTAATATCATTTCCCGGAATCATGCACTTTATAGTGCCCCGCCCCATAGCCCATACATGATAAAACCTCCGCGCTCACAGCTAGTATCTCTCCCACACGGCCCCGCCAGCAACCCGATAACAATAAAATATGGGCTATGCAACTTTCTAATGCCTTCTACTAGCATGGTGCACCTTCACAAACTTGTCATTGGCCTCGTAGCAACACATTCATGTGACGCGCATGCATGCCAAGTGCAAAACACGATTTCCTGTTGTTTGCAGTGACCAAAATGGCCCCGCACAACTACTCCAAAACCCTAAACGTCAAAATTTTACATTTTTGAGTTTGTCCAAACCTTCTCCAAACTTCTCCAAAAGTATCAAACCGTGTAATATCATCATTTCCCGAAATTGTGCACTTTATAGCGGACCCCGCATACGCCGAACCCCCTCTCACAGCTAATATTTCACCCACACCACCCCGCCAGCAACCCTAAAACCCTAAAATATTGGATATGCAACTTTTTACTGCCTTCCACTATCATGTTGCACCTTCCCAAACCTTGTAATGGCCTTTTATAAACTTATTAATGTGTCGCGCGAGCATTCCATGTGCACAACTTGATTCCCTGGTATTTGCAGTAAACGAAATGGCCCCGCACCGCTACTCCAAAACCCGAAATGTCAAAATTTTACATTTTTGAGTTTGTCCAAACCTTCTCCAAACTTTTCCAACCTTCTAACACTTCTAAATGTCATTTTTCGAAAAATCGTCAAATTATGCATAAACGTACCACCCACGCGTGCCACATGCCAGGAAACGATAGACCCCACACCGCGACACCTCTGGCACTCCGCACTCTCTTGAAAATACTTCTGCGCAGATCGTTAATAAATAACATCATATCGGTGGGGCAAACTGGCAAAATATTTCGGCACAATACATTCCCAGGGCAAATGCCGCGATTTGCTAGCAGTGTGCTTCGAGAGGGTAAGCGGACACCACAGAAAGGGCGAAAGCGTTTCCCCCCTCGGCGTTCTTGCCAGCTCGGCGAAAACGCAAAAACCGGACCTGCATAACGGTTCCAAACCGCCTAGCTTCCAAGTAAGTAATTTATCAAAGATAACTAAAAATAAAGTGTTGTGTGCAGTCGGAAGTCCGCGGGCCCGCAAACGCGAAACCAATATTTTGGTGAATATAAACCTTTGGTATATTCACTACATCACGGCCAGTAATAATCGATTCCCGCAAGACTTTTGGTTATTGGTCATCCAGACCACAGACTAACATGACCTGGATGGAAGCTATCTTCCTAAAATCGTAAAATGTTTATACATATATATGGTATTTTGTCTATTGTACGATTTATACTCATGGCAAAATGTTATGAGGACTGAGAGTGTCACTCGACTGTCACAAGAGAGGGAAATCAGATTTCAACTTGAATTGTCCAGTGTGCCACACACTCATACGCGTGAATATACGTCGCGTGCGTCACGCGCGAGTCATTGTCATAATTCTTCCCAAAAATGACCAATGTCAAAATTCTTCCCAAATGGCTCTAAAATTCTTCCCCAAAAAGACTTTTTCCCTGAAAGGCGTGGGCAGCTGTCCGTGCGGTGAGGTCATCAAAGCAGCTCCAGACCAAGTGTGTGGAGTCTTGTAAGTTGGCGGAGGACTTCGCTGTCGCGGAGCTGGAGGGCTCAGGTCGCGCGTCCGCGGTGGGCTCCTGCGGCGCGGCGGTGGAGGGGTCCGGTCACGAGCCCGAGGCGGACTTCGCTGGCGCGGCGGCGGAGGACTCCTATCGCGGGCTCCAGGCGGACTTCGCTGGCGCGGCGGCGGAGGGCTCCTATCGCGGATTCCAGGCGGTCTCATGATGCCAGTGGAAGGGGTCAGCATGCTGACATAACGCTGGGGGGTCGCCCTCATGTTCAGCCCTGCACTAGGGGTGTCAACTGTCAGCACCCGTGGTGACGCCGCTCTTGCATGACGCAGAGGCGGATTAGGGCGCGGCTTAGGTACCGTTACAGCTTCCTCCATGGGAGGTATCACACAGGCCGTTCCAGTTGCCAGAGCCAGAGGGGTCGTGCTGTGGAACTCAGGGGCCGTCTGCAATCTGGACGAATTGGCTCGTTCTCAGGGGTGGTGACTATTTTTAACCCTCAAATAATACAAAAAAATGAAAAACTATTCTTCTGGCTTCAATCTCCTCCTATGTAGTCTGTTGAGCTCAAATTTGTCTAATTCTGACTCTGTCGTGCCGGTTGGCCATCCCAATTTAAAATGTCGAAATCGGTGAGGACCCAGGTGTCGGGGCCAGGTTCCAAACGAAAAAACCCCATAAATCCCGGTGAAATCTGACTTGGTGGCGGCTTCAGCTCCCACTTTCTGACCACTTTGCAGCATAACAGAGTTGATAAAGCGCCTGTGGTCATGCAGGGTGAAAGGGAGAGAGCAAAAGGCGCAGAGCAATACCACTTCCAAGTGAAGCTGTCGTGAGCAATTGACTGTATCCGAGCAAGCTCAAGGGTCAGTCAGAGGTAAATCTGCTTCAAATCTTGGGGCACAGGTCCGTTTCTCGGCAATTTTGCAGTGTACAAAAATTGCTATGTTCTAGATGAACAGTTGAACAAGGCTACAATTAAGCAATTGCAATATCTTTATGGCAGGAAAGATTGACCAGTATTTTGACAGGTTGATCAACAGCTCCTCCAAATAATTACTTTAAGCTAGAACCGCCTCCACTGGGCAAAAATTCATGTCTTATACTTTCAAGGCGCGCATTTCAGATCTCTGATCGATCTGTCCCATGTCGGCTGGCATATCATCATCTGCCACCTATACAAATCCTAATCAGAGAATCTGCACATTTGGACAATCCTAATCAAGACAGTTGATTTCATTGTCCCTTGTTGGCCTTTGCCTTCTTCCTACGAGGAGCCACGTCCTGCACTTCTTCATCATCACTGTCACTACCTCGGGTACATTCCAAATAAGCTATGTGCTCAGCTGTCCAACAGGCAGGATATTTCCTGGGTTGCCTCTTCGTCACTTCGGCCACCCCAGCAATATTTCCACTCATTGAAGTCAATCCAATATCTGGCCCAGATGGGTCCTTCGGTTGTACTCGAACAGTCTCCACCACAGGGGCTGGAGCATCATCCGATATGGTCTCAGACTTCTGCTCGGTGATAGGCTGATCCTCTGGCTGAACGGGTGAGGTCGGGGAGGTGCCCTTTGGCACCCAGATAAGTTCACCCTTATCATCCATGATCAGCTGCAGTCCCAGTCTCTTCAACCTTCGAGCTTCAGCCTGTTCCTCAGCATCGTCAGCTACCAAGTCATCGAACTCGCTGACGTCATCCTCAGTGTCATCATATTCACCAGGCGTGTCATACTCCCATTTCGGACTGGCAGTATCCATGTCATGCTTACTGTCCGTGACACCCGCGTCATCATTGTCATCCGAATCTGGCAGCTTTTCCTTACTCCAGGTCACAGCACCTGCACCCGAATCGTCACTGTTCGTAGGCGTCGATTGTACAGACTTACGCCCAGTGTATGGAATTCCGCGATACTCATACTCGTCAGTCACACTCGCCTGCTTCCAGAACGCATTACTGAGCGGTAATGAAAATGGCGCTACAGGCTCCTTCGCTCGAGTGGCGTCTTCCAGAAACCAGCCACCGCCCCTCTTACGCTCCCAGCGGCGTAGCGCTCCAGAAGGATGGACGATAATATGCTGCCAGCTATAATCGAGCCCAGGCTTTCGCTCCCCAAAGTACGCAGTCAATGGCTCGGGAGTCCCCTTTCGAGCCCATTTCCAGGGCACTGTCCCATTGGGTAGAAATACAATATACCAATCGAACGGCTTGACATGGCCAGTGTTCCCTGGCACATCTGAGATATATGCAGAGTTACGTTTTCTATCGCGAGAAATTCGTGATTTAGCCGTCGTGGGTGTGATCGCCCAAAAACGCTGTCAATAACTTCTCAGAACCGCGAAATTAATTGATCGGGTAAGTGAATTAGCGTCCACGCCTCGAAGTGTGTCATCGGTCATGTGAAGCGAGGTGAGCCAGGCTGGGAATCGATCCACGGACCTATCGCATGCCGGTCGAGCGCTCTGCCGTTTGAGCTACTCTAGCTATTGATGGCGATCCTAGTGCGGTACAGAGTACTGAATCCCCACAGTGCCACGTAGGCGGCGAAGAGTGAAACACGAAGGATACAACTTTCCCTCAATCTGCCCGTTGCGGTGCGCTCTCTGTCAGGGCATCGCGCGGCTTGTGCGGCGCGACTCTTGGGGGCGCGCGGCTTGTGCGGCGCGATTGTATCCTCCATGAGAGTGCTACTAGCTGGCCCACCTGAGATGCGGTGGTGTGCTAGAATTGGCACTACGACTACTTCGTACAATCTAGTGTCATTATCACGGGGGACTAGATATACCGTACTGCCCCCTGTATGACATTCCTCGATGCATGTGACAGATGACTGCATTATTATTCGGCTCGAGACCGCGAGTCATAGCGACAGAGACCGCGAGTCACGGCGATAGTGACTGCGAGCCACGTGTTAGAGTACTCGAGCATCACCGTAGCCGTACTCGTACAGCCTTACACAGCGCACGTAGCATAAGCTACTTAGACTCTCAGACTCTCATATGTTATATCTTTTACAGACATATTATCACCGTTTGAGCCTCATATTTTTGCGTACAGCGATAGTATTAAATCACTGATATACAGAATATTCTACCCTGTATGTGTTTCAAACTATCTATTACATTACCGGAATATGCCGGCAGCCCTGACCGGGAGTCCCGGTGCAGGCCCTAACTGTTCCCTTGTCTGCTTTAGCCGTGTGTCGCTGATGGCAATGTCACTTGCAGTTCGGTTCGGGTTTAGGTTTTAGTTCCTATAACCTCTTAGACTCAACGGTTTCACTTAGCTTTATCAATCAAGTTCAGTCAACCGTGTTTGCCCACACGGTCCTGATATACCATATCGGGGCATATCACTAGTCATTCCCGTACGTCATCTTCGGCGGTCAACTTGTGTCACTCAGCTCGGGTATATATTGTCTATTATCCGAGTTTGGTGATCCGTTTGTTCACCGTCGGCAAGCGGTTCCCCACTGCCGGTCAGTTGTTTCTAGTAGTAATTGACGTATGTGACTTGTGCGCTGGCCAGTGGCATTCAGGAGACACTCATTTAGCTTTGATTGTGTGCATTCCTCTCAATACGGGATACTGACGAGTTATAACATACGTTAGGGTGTGATAAAAATCATATTCAGCGAAAACGCAATGTATATGCATATCTTCACCACGCTTCGAGGCATTTCACCCGACAGTCGACACGCTCCGCACCTCCGGTTGGTCTGTGGCATCACTCCTTGACCCTAGAGTGCTATCACTAATCAATTAGAGATCCCCCCTAATGATTTACTAATAAACCTTCATAAAACACCTCATATATGGGCACGTAAGCGGAAATGTTGCATATCGCCAGACACCGATCATTCCACATATCATTAATAGTTGTGAAACGCCTACTTGCATATACACCCGTCCATATAATTCCTTGTCGGGCCAACGATGGACGCCACAACTATCGATGCGAAGCTTTCAATATCGTATGCAACATGTCAAGTCATTGCAGGCACCTTATCGACGGTTGATAATATCGGGCCGCAAAGCCGATGACAAGTCTGTGCATTTGTTCATCAAATACTCCTGAGCACCAAACATAATTGTATGTAGCATGTGCGGCACCATGAGTTCATCAAGTC
This sequence comes from Cymbomonas tetramitiformis, assembly GCA_001247695.2. NCBI lineage: Eukaryota > Viridiplantae > Chlorophyta > Pyramimonadophyceae > Pyramimonadales > Pyramimonadaceae > Cymbomonas > Cymbomonas tetramitiformis. The sequence goes on from LGRX02005531.1 coordinate 18,224, forward strand.
ATGCTACATATAAGACTGTCCTTTGCGGCAACATTTTGTTACCCCAGATGGCCGAACACACCCCAGATGGCGCATGATGGCCATCCCAGGTTGCCCCAGATGGCCGCACGCACCCCCGATGGTTATTGCCCCAGATGGCCCATGACGGCCCAAATGGCCGCACACATCCCATACATCTGTGTGGCCAATACTGAACGGCATGAGATCGGCCAACAAAAGCCAGCCCACCATCATCCCAATGGATGTGAGAAGCAAATCAAGAGCAGGGCGGGGCCGTGACAAGATACCACAAACGCATACATATTCCCAACCCAAATGCAAAGCAGCATGGAAAGATGATACGATGTGACCGATCGTCGCCAAACAACTGTTGGTCTCTGGGTTACGGAGTAAGCGACCCCAGTGGCTCCCGGTCGATGGATGGGACCTGTTGGTCCATGGTTATGTCATGAATGCAATCACACCACACAGCATGGACACCCCATGTCAAAAAAAGGAAACATGCGGGGACCTAAGTGCTCCCCACAAAATTCAAGGGAAAACACAGAAGGAGTACATCACCACCTTCTGCCTCTCCTCGCAGCACGACAGACGAATCTACCGAGCTCTCCAAGAGGCAATGCCCGCCAGAATGGCACCACAGGGATAACCGCCTCCCAAACCCCACTTCCACCCGGCGGCCGTCCCCGTTCACAGCGATCCGCCAGTACTCATGTATGGCCGTATATGTGATACACGGCCATATCAAAGATGAAGATATGGCCTTGTCTGGAGCCACTTCAGCACTGTATCCTACTCACAGTTTCGGCAAAGTAGGCAAGCAACTGTATTTGTTTCTTCAATTGTTGGGACACTCGTTCCATATTTGCAGCATCCGTGGTTCGCATATCAATGAAATAATAACTTACAATAAAAATTTCGAACTTGATGTTATCACTCGGGCTTGGTATTGTATAAAGCTCGGGCGCAGTTTGGTCGTTTTCACTAGAAGGTAATGAGAGCGTAGAACAACACAATAGCAAGAACCTGCCATAAAAAACCTGCAAGCGCTTTGCCCTGTGTGTAAGGAGCTCCCAAGCCTCCACAGAACAGCACTCAACAAGCTAATAGCAAGTCCCCCATTTACGTAAGAAGATGGTTGCTTTGCAAGAGTAGCATCAACCCTGGGCAACCAAGCAGCAGGATGGAAGATACTTTCTAAAGTGTGACTAGCATATCATTGCTGACATTGTGAAGCACTTTGGGTGGTGTTTACATAATGCAAGCACTTTCAAACCATTTCAACCCAAATAGTGGAGAAAATTCGTCGGTCGAGGTTGAAACTTTGAGTCTCCTCGCTTTTCCACCATATATCGACGTGTACCGTGAAAGGAACAAGTGTGGTGAGATACATGAAGTTTGCAGTGTGCACATTCAAGTCGTACAGCGCCAAGCGGGAGCACGCTTGGCTTGTGCATACAGAAGTGACCACAACAGCCACAACGACGTGTATGACCAAGGTCTCCGCAAATAGGTGTCTGCATAGCATACACGTACCTGGCCGTCTCTCAACTCATCGCCTAAATCTGGGTTATACTTGGACAAGAGTTCCTCAAATTCTGGAGTGTTTCTGTTGACAAACATCCGTAATAAGCACCTCAAATAAGTGCCGGCAAACACAAGGCTAAGGACATATCCTCACCGCGTGCATCAATACGTTGTATGGCTATTCTTGAACCTTAAAAATCCATCTCTAAGGTGTTCTCGCGTCACGCAGGATGTGCCAGTATGACATGCTTTTCGCAATGGAACAGCGGTGAGTGCCTGGTGTAAATATTTATAGAACTGGCACCACAACTTTACAGTGGACGACTTCGCTGCACCTTCTTGGGGCCAAGCCAGGCTCATACAGGCTATGCTGGAGACCTGCCTACACTGCCAAGTCTCAATACTGCTCAAACTTGCTGATACAGTGTCCCACTGTGGGGGTTCGAAAATACGTGACCGTGCCTGAGCGAAGCTAAATCGTTGCACTGGTTCATGTCTTCATATCGTTGTCGCACCTGCACTCCAATAAATCCGAAAAACATATTGTAGCTAAGGGTTTGCTTTGCAGCACGAAACGCCGTTGATTCGTTGTGTGCTGCAACGCCAGGAGCACAAGCAGGTCAGCGCAAAGGTGACACGAACCGTGGAAAGCGGTGTACGAGACCAGTTCAGATAGCCCGCCGTTAAGCATGCCTCGAAAGCGGACAAGGCGCTCGCGAGCTCTTCACGTTGAGAATGACAACATGCGAGATTGTAGAAAAGCGCTTGCTCCTCTCCTGGAGACAGCTCTGCGCCCAGCTTCCTGACAAGCAAATGCCACGCCATGGCTCTCCGACACAAGAAGCAAATTTTGCTCGACAAGTTCAGAGATCAAGTCGTGGCGAATAGGGGCGCTCGGGGCAGGCGGAGGAGAAAAGTTTGTGCGTTGCAGCCAACATGGCGTAACGATAAGCGAAAGCTTGGAGTGTCAATTCGAAACCGTCGAAGTTCAGGATTTCAGCTAAAAGTACGAGACGTTGTCGCTTCGACCTCTTTACACCGGTGTCCGATACTCACCGATCTCTTTGCACTCCAGACCCAGGGAGTTTTCGGCCCGCTCCAAAAAGTCTAATTGCATCCTGCGACATGCAGATTTCACTATCATGCCATACACTAGAGGGTCCTGGCACCTGGCAAAAGGCCTTTTTGGTATACAGACAGGCTTAAACTCCCTTTGCAACCGAGAAAAATCGTATCTTCGTAGGCAAAGCGCGGAGCGTGTCGTCTTCGCCTATCCAGGGTGATCACAAAGAGAAACGCACACCTCATAGGCACCGTTTTTGTATGCAAGGTTACCGAAGGAAATCGCCTCTTTGGCTGTGCCTGGTGTGACTGAGCGCCACGGGTTTGAGTCGGACGCCAAGACGAGGATCGTTCTTGGGCGGCCAAGAGCAGTTTTATGTGTCCTTCTGCGGCTTTTGACATGAATACCAGGGCTCAGGTGGACACCTGTCACACCGCAAAGAGACCCTACTAAGCTCTGGGTGCACGCCATGAGGTATATCGGTATGCTTTTGCGTCCAAAATGCTAGGTCCACCTTAAACCCTATCCTATCCAACCCTATCTTCGTGTAGAGCTTAACCTCACGCCAGACTAAGAGCGCCGGAGGGAGCGCACCTCTGCCGCAGGCGAGCCGACCAAACGGAAGGGAAATGGGAATCGTGCGGGGGCCAGATCGGAGGCGAAATCCGCCGCGCGATGTCCGATGGTATGGTACGGTATCGTATGGTATGGTCAGGCTCAGGCGCCTGACTCAGGGCGGGGGGAGTATAGTAGATACGTAGTATCTACTATACTCAGGGTATGATAGTAAAAGTAATAGTCCTAACCTAAGTCCATTAGGGGTGCCCAACTAAAGTTGAGCCGTCCAATGTTTTCAGATCGGGAACATCGGAAGGTCCGAAGAGATTCCTGGGGAGCAACAAAGGAATGTATCGTATTTTGATCTCTGGAATCGTATAGGGACTGTCGGATTCGGAAAATTGCCACTGTTAAAAATGAACGGACCAGTTTAAGTTGGGCAGCTCTAAAGTCCATCGATGGTAGGGTTCGGGTCCCCGCCGGCCAGATAAAATATAGGGTTTAGCGCGCCTCGGAGGAATTTGGCGGTCTGGAAATTGAAGCAAGAAACGTTAGGGTCATGTTGGATTCACACAATAAAGATTTGGATATTTGTTTTAGCTGTTCACTCATGAGGACGCTAACAAGTTGCAGTCCTTGAGAGTCAGAAATCCTCATTTATTTGTTTTGGCTTCAACAACGGATTATTTCCGCCGTCGTTTAGCAGATGATGCCCTGAAGGTGTACAAGCTGACTATCGAGTGCAAAAAACATGCGTGGCATAGAAGAAGCGGTATGAGCCGCTGTCGAGTCATACTTTTTCTTGTCTACTCGCAATAGACGAGAAAGAAATAGTTGTGAAAATCGAGATCGCCTCGCTTTGTCCCGAGCAACAACTACACGTTCTTGTATCCGCTATTCAGTCTGATCTCCCACGTTATAGCTGCTCCTTTTATTATTTCCCCTTCCAAAATAGGATATTGTAAATATGCTGGGTAGCCCGAATGTACTCACTTGAATTGAACTGAAGGGAGCCCGGCTGGGCGTCACAAATCGTCACAAAACGCACTTGCGACACGCTCATGCGAAAACCTGCTGTTGTGAAAGGACAAAAGCTCTGCCTCCTGCTATGTGCCGCCTTGCACTGTCAAGCCTGACTGCTTTCTGAGATGATATGCGCTAAGAAGCAGTAAACGTTCGTCTCGTCCCTATCTCACTGTCGCGCTGTCGGTCTCTTCGAACTGTGCCCTGGGTGATCTGACCATATTTTAGAACTGAACGAGGAAGACTTATTTATGGGATTTGTATGGCTCAGGAAGTTAAGTTCAACCCGCAAAGAGCAAATTGTAGTTCGAACTGGTCCCGTCAAGCTTTCACAACCACTGAGGAGAATCTGAACGTGCTCAACGACGCTGTTGAAACCAGGTGGAAATTGCTGTTTACCTTTGCTCCGTGAGATGCCCATGTGATATTAATGTTCCCGAAAGTTTCGTCACTTGGGTCTGTGCCATCGATGTATATACCTAGCATTTACAGAGTATGCCTGTCGCAGGGACGTGAAGAGATCCGCCCTTCGCACCCTGCTGTGGCAACTCAGGTGTGCGTGCGCCCTCCGCCACGACTCTCTGGAAAGCTGTGGCGGCTGTCAGCGGGACGTCGCCTGCAGGAGAGTCTCTCTGTAAGCACTTCAAACCCTGCTTGCCATCGACCGAAGCGCTACCATTTCAAACTGCGCACGCTAACGCTCATGTCCCGCGGGTTCCAGGGCCACGTGCGTGCCGTCGGTGACTCTCGTCGAAATCACGACGGGATGTCTCGCCATTCTCGCGGATCGAGACTTCGATATCCGTCGACGCGGTATGCTGCTTCACACTCTCCTGTTAGCGCCAGCGGCAGCCGTTCCTCTCTCCACCGCCGACATTGAGCGCTGGAAGCATTTGGGTGGGGCGGACAGCACTACGAGTTGTGGCGGCAGCCGTCGGCAGCGCACAGAGAGCCGCGTCCTCGAAACTGCCAAACGCGATGCAGTGCACAGATCCCGATGCTAATGCGCTGCAAGCGCTCACCACGCAGGTGCAGTTGCCAATGCTGGCACGCACTCCGCCTCCAGCCCTATCCGGTGTTGCGTTACTCTGCAGAGAGCCCAGCGCCCCAGCCTGACCAGCGTCCTTTATAGTGCACAGGTGCAGAGGGCGCTGCGAAGCTTCGGGCTCCGAGATCCAAACTCCTGCGTACGCACCGATGCACTCATTGGGCTTCTGCAGCTCCACCGCTCGGGCGTGCCTCTCGAGGTGAGCCCTCTCGACTCAGTCTTTGAAGGGGAGTGGCCCGGACGTGCCATCTTGCTGCTCGCACTACGGTGACATGTGCGGTCTAGATGTCCTCTACCTCTTCTCTTGCGCCTGGTAGGTTCTGGCAGTTGGGAAAGATTTAACCGGGCACTAGTGGATCACAAGACATTGCAGCAGGACAGCCCCTCAAGGCGCAGGAGGGAGTTAAGGGCCTGGGTGTCCACGTGGTGACACGCCATCGTCGGCTGTGCCTTGGCGAATGACCGACACACGCCATCGTCGGCTGTGCCTTGGCGAATGACCGACACACGCCATCGTCGGCTGTGCCTTGGCGAATGACCGACACACGCCCAAGTGAGCGATAAGACGATTTGTGGCTCTTTGAGAGGTCGAGGCCAGTGCGCAGCGTCTTAGTGGTCGCCTCCTTCCCTTGAGACGGCCTCGCCTGCTCCGCGTCCGAGAAGAGCCTGCCCGGTGGGGCGTGGAGATGGGTGCCAGGTGGAAGCTTCCTTCAAGTGTGCGGATGCCGCGCTCGATGACGACCAGCAGGAGGTGAGAGACTGCGGCATAGCTGTAAGTTAGAGCTGCACAATTTGAGCTGGTCCGTTTATTTTTAACAGTGGCAATTTTCCGAAACCGACAGTCCATGTACGATTCCAGAGGTCACAATGCGATGCATTCCTTTGTCGCTCCCCAGGAATCTCTCCGGACCTTCCATTGTTCTCGATCTAAAATCCTTGGACGGCTCAACTTTGGTTGGGCACCCCTACTGTAAGCACGGCTTCAATCTGCGCCCTGGTGTGGCTCGCTGAGCCCGTTGACCGCGGGCTTCGGGTCAAGGTGTGGCTCGCTGAGCCCGTTGACCGCGGGCTTCGGGTCAAGGAGTCTGGCCACAGCCCGTAGTCGCCTGCGCCCATCTCCACCGGTGCGTCGGTAAAGTAGTCCCCCCCCCTCCCAGCGCCTTGGGTCAGGGAGGGGGGGCGCTGCCCGGCCTCGTTCCGCCTCCAATACCGGCACCTGGGTTCACCCATCGCTGCCCTATCAACACTTAGGGTCAGGGAGGCGGAGCAGCGCCCCGGCCTCGACCCTCCCCTTCCTCCTACCATCACCTACGGTCAGGGAGGCGGAGCAGCGCCCGGCCTCGACCCTCCCCTTCCTCCTACCATCACCTACGGTCAGGGAGGTTGGGCGGTGCTCAGCCTCGACCTACCGCCGCCCCACCAGCACTAGGAGGTCGGGAGGCTAGGCAGCGCCCGGCCTAGACCCGCTCCACATACCAGCGCCTGGGGTCATGGAAGGTTGGGTGATACCCAACCTCTATGCCACTGCCCCCAACCCCCTTACCATCACTGAGAGTCAGAGAGGCTGGGCGGTACTCAGCCTCAACCCACCGCCGCCCTATCAGCACTGGGAGGCAGGGAGTCTGGGCAATACCCGCCCTCGACTCGCTCCCCCTACCGGTATTTGGGGTCAAGGAGGTTGGGCACTGCCCAGCCTCGACCCACCACCCCCCTTCCAGCGCTCGGGGTGTGGGAGGCCGGGTGGTGGGAGGCCTCGACCCCGCCCCCTCTCCCAGGGGTCTGTGGGATACCAAGGGAGCGCCGTGCTGCGGGCAGCCCACAGGGAGTGTGGTCCCCGCGTCCCCCGCGGTGTTTGCTCCGTGCGCCGAAGCTCTGCATGGATCTCCGCGCTACTGGACCGCTACTTGACCGCTACTGGACGGCGCACCGGACCGCCCAGCACCCGACCCGCTAACTGGACCGCTACTGGACCGCGCTGGACCAGCTGCTTGGCGGCTATGACCGCACCTGGACGCACCTGGACCGCACCTGGACCGCCCACCTGGGCCGTGGCTGGGCCGCGAACTGGACCGCGAACTGGACGCGGCTGGACGTGTGGGCCGCCTTGGACATAACTGGACCGCCAGCTGGACCTTCACCGTTTAGCGGCTGGACGCGCTGGACCTGCTGGACCGCAACTGGACCGCTACTTGACCGCAGCTGGACCGCAGCTGGACCGCTACTGGACCGCAGCTGGACCGTGGCTGGACCGCAGCTGGATTGCTTTGAGCCCTATTGGGCGGATGTAATAGTGCCCCAGCCAAAAG
>LGRX02005532.1:0-38658 GCA_001247695.2 Cymbomonas tetramitiformis
AGCAGGATCTGATACAGGGTCGGAGACATGTGGAGCTGTGCATATGAATGTGTGGGGGGGCTGCATGGGGAGTTAGGAGCATTTTTCAAATGTAGATTTGGACAGCCGAGCCGCCCGTGGCGGGCATTTTGGTGCGTGGGGGTAGGGGTGGCGCCAGCAGCGCCTAGATGCAAATTGTCGGGGAAGTGAACAGGGTTTGAGCACAACAGGATCTGATACAGGGTCAGAGACAGGTGGAGCTGTGCATCTGAATGTGTGAAGGGCTCCATGGGGAGTTAGGAGCATTTTTCAAAAGTAGATTTGGACAACCGAGCCGCCCGTGGCGGGCATTTTGGTGCGTGGGGGTAGGGGTGGCGTCAGCCACGCCTACATACAATTGTCGGGGAACTGAACAGGGTTTGAACACAGCAGGATCTGACACAGGTTCGGAGACATGTGGAGCTGTGCATATGAATGTGTGGGGGGCTGCATGGGGAGTTAGGAGCATTTTTCAAAAGTAGATTTGGACAACCGAGCGAGGGCGAGGCAGCGGTATCGGAATCGTGGGCACAAGTTCGTAGTTTCATCATCGAACAAAATGAAAGAGATGGGACGGGAACATCGGGTATAGTGTACTGTAACACAAAGGAGCAATGTGAGAAATTAGCAACTTGGCTCATGACACAACAAATTCTAGCTGGATATTTTCATGGGGATCTGCAAGATTTCGAGTGGTCCGAAGTGTACATGAGGTGGATGCAAGGGGCGACCAAGGTAGTGGTGGCGACAACGGCTTTCGGGATGGGAATTGATAAAGCGGATGTGCGGTGGATTGTGCATCACTCAATGGCGCATTCACTTGATGGGTACGTTCAAGAGATCGGACGAGCGGGTAGAGATGGAAATGATAGCACATGTTTGTTGCTATACTCGGCACACAATTTTAATAAGCTTGCTGCGTCCCTTACTAACGCACAAACACAAAATGTGGGTCATGAACGCTTGAAAATCATGAAGGAATATTGTGACGAGAAAAAGATGTGCCGCCACAAGAAGATAGCAATGTATTTTGGAGATGTGAACATCGGAAAGGCCAATTGCAATAGCAAGTGCGACATTTGCAGGGTAAGGGAACATACGACTTCAAAGAAAAGGAGAAAGACAAAGCCGGTAGTACCGACCACGGCGCGTAGCCGAAGTCAGAAGGCTAGAAAAAGTATGTAACTCGTTGAAGTGAACATTATCAATATCTATATGATTATATCGACATGTCGGGTGAAATCGATATACGTGTCAACATATTAGCGCAACATCGCGGTTGATTCCGAAAGTGGGAGTGTTTGACTCCACGACTAGGGAGGCGAGATACTTCATATGCCTAGAGATGAAATTTAAGGTAACCACGTGCATACTCGACATGGGGGTGAAAATCTAGTTTGGAATGATGGTGAGATGATCGAAAATAGAGCATTCATTGAAAAGTTATGCACTTTGTAAGATTACAGTTTTGTTCTCTGCCAGAGTTTATGACAGGAACAGTGAAATATATATACAATATATTTACAGTTGTATGTAATTGACGGAGTCGGGTATATATATATATCACAGAAACCTAGAACAAAGCTGTACAGCAGGCGCTTCGGGTTTCACAGTGCGAAGATGATTGAATAATATACGGGAGGTGTTTTATTCCCTGATCTGAGCAGGACCGTGCCAGGCAAGACGGCACCGCGGGTCGAGGGGTGACACAGGCGGACAGGACTGCCACCCCCTTACAGTGGGGGGGGCTAAAGTCATTGTTCCCATGACACCACCTCACCCCGAAGAGGTGAGGTGCCAAGGCAGCATCCTAACCCTAAACCCTAGAGATACAAATGTTACAAGTCCAGAGGGACAGCGAGATCCAGCTAATGAGAATGCCAAGTAGCCGACCTACAACAGTGGTTCTACGTAGGATTGAAGGGCAGGGGTCCTGATGCTCTAAGGGGCCTCTGCCGGCACATCGGACGGTGTCACGTCGGTGATCGACAACGCCGCAGCCGTGCTGCCGGCGAAAGACGGAATCCAGACAGGCGACGAGCGGAACGCCGGCCAGTCTTCCTCGTCATCGTCATCGTGAACGGCATGGAAAGCTGGCGGCGTCGCATCAGGTTGTTCTTCGTCGGAATGCTCATCGTGGAGGTCAACACCCGAGAATCGGACGGTCATGGCTGCCGCACCCGGCTGGGCGGCGTCGTCCAGCGGCGGGGGCTCCAACGCCTGCAAAGAGCTGGCACGGGCTGCCGGCGGTGGCGCAGGCGGCCATGCAGACATCGGAGGAGGAGGGGCCGCCGTGGGGGCGGTTGCCGGCGCCCGCCCCGGAGCGAAGGATGCCGAACAGGAGTAAGGGCACACACCCTCGGTGTCGAGGTGGCCCGTGGTCACCGCCCACAGGCGGAAGCAGGTGACACAAACCAGTCCGGTGCCCTCCCACTGCAGGTAGCGGGCATTGCGTACCGGCTTCCACTCACCGACGGGGGGCGCCAACTTCTTCCAGCCGAGGGCATGCATGGAGCCGACGGTGGGCTTGCCACCGCCACCACTGCCGCCACCGCCCCGGCCACCACCGCCACCAGCACCACCGCGCCCGACACCACCAGATGCCGGAGGGGAAGGCGCGGAGAGGCGGGCCAAGGTGAACTCGTCACGGTAAACCTTGGTGATGCGCAAGGTGAGGGCGGCGAAGGTGAAGGGGAGATTGGCCCCAAGGTCGCGCAACACCACCAGGTAAAGTGGTGCGACGTGGGGGGAGACGGCCGCAGAAGCTCGAAGGACGCTGTAGAGGTCCGCGACCATGTCGGCGTCGTTGTACTGCGGGTGTAACTTTTTGTGCTTGTCGGCCAGCGTGCGGAAAGCCGCGAGTTGCGGGGCGGGTTCGACGGTCTCGTCGAGAATGACCGCCCCGAGGCGGACCCAGAAGCGATGCGCGTCGGGGTCTCCGATGCCCTCCACATGGAAACGAAGGCGCCGCAATGCGCAGCGGCCATCGCGGGGATGCACCTCCGCGGACTCCTCATACAAGGTGAGGGCAGTCGAGCGGAGGACCGTGGGGAGGACGGCATAAACGAGCTCGTTGAGGACGATGTGGTAGTCGGAGTACTCGTTGTCCAGGTCCAGAAGCTTGGCGATGTCATCACGCGAAACGGGCCCGAAAACATGGGCCATGTTGGCGAGCAAGACCGCGAAGTCCGACTTAGCTTCAGGTCCATCAAGGGTGAGGCCGACGTTGCTCTTGAAGCCGTGGGTTCGAAGGAGCTTGGCCAACTCCTCGCCGTAGGAGAAGGCGTAGTCCAGTTTGTCCGCGAATTCGGTACGCTGGGAGGGCTTCACAGGCGTGGAGACCCAAACCGTAGGATCAGCGTAAAATTCAGCAGAGGTGGCCGCCCGAGAGACTGGGGTCGGCTTGGTGGTCAACTGCGACATGCGCACAATCGAGCCCCCAGTGCCGCCACGGTCGGGGCTAGCGGATGAAGTAGGGCTGGCAGAGGAATGCCCTCCAGGAGAACCCCGCGCAGCGCGAAGGCGGCTGCCGAGGGAGACGCGGTCCGTGCTCATCTCTGGAAGAACGTAGCGTGGAATGACGTCGGGTTGGGTGTGTGAATGCCGCACGAAGTCCGGGAGCTGGTTCCGCTCGAGGAAATGGGCCGGTGCCGTAAAAAACACGCGGTTAGTGGTGAATGAAAAAGCTGGCAATGCGCGCAGCTAGGTGCAAGAAGCTTGTTCCGCTGCAAGCGGCCGTTGGTTCCGCGGGATCTAAGAGCAGTGAAAATCGAAACACCCACTGAGTGGTGAACCGATAACCTGACAGGAACAGTGATAAGGACGCACAAGCGAACCTTAAGATATATATGATATAATAAGATAGCACAGGTGTTATTGAACAGTAACACGCGTGCAGCTTATGAGCGGGTGATGAGTGCAGACTTCGTCCGAAGATACCGCTGTAGCACAACGCTACCTCATCTATACCGAATGCCTCCCATCTCATAGATGGTACCGCTATTGGGTTGTGAACCCGAGGCATTGGTTGAACGACTAGTATCGGCTGAACGAATAATGCGTTCGCCATATGATACTCGCATGCTTGTCCCGAACATGCTAGAAGCGAAGATGATTTCTTCTCCGAACCGTTCGGTACTTCAAGATAGCATCTTGCTTCGCCATTCTCGAGTCCGACATACGGCCTCTCGATGACATGTGTCATTCAAGTCTTACCTTGAATAAATGACAGATGATGTGACGTATCATCTCGATGACATGTACAGTCATAGTCGACCGTACTGACGACTGTCTGTCATTATAATATATGACATGACTCGACATGACATGACATGGTATGACATGTCTGACAGGTATGACATACGTATGACATGTATGACATGTATGACACATGTGTCATCGGTCATAACCCTGACAGATCTCCCCTCTTAAAAGAGTTGTGACCTCACAACGGGCATACCTTTGTATATGTCTTTGATGTCTTTGTTGTTGTTGCTTCTGCTGGTACCAGTCTTCTTACACCGATTTGAGGCGTCCCTCATGGTGTTTTTAGGATATTGGGGGGAACTGAGTCCACTTTAGTCCCTCACCTTAGGCATTTAGCCTTACAGTTCTTAGGATGTAGCCCCCATGAATTGCGTATCGTATTGCAGAGTGACGATTCAAGGTTCCATGAATTGCGTATCGTGATTCAGATTGACGCTTAAAGCGTATCGTGATTCAGAGTGACGATTCAAGGTATCCGAGGTTTACGTTACGGATTATTTGCGCTAGCCGTCGTCGCCTTTGCGAACGATGATCCCACGATTTAACAATTTATAATCGAACGATTCTCGGCCTGATATATATAACTGATCGACAAACCGGTACATGTTTCCACAGTTATTATATATAGTGCACCCAACCCTTCCTCCCCTCCTGAAGCTACTTTGGAGGTTCACAGGCGGTCATGGGGAGCCCTTTGGATGTTTCCGGAGTTATTTCACCGGGGGCTTGTTTTAATGCAAACGGAGTGGCCCTGCTTAACGGGATTGGACTTATAATCCTTTACCCGGTCTGCTCAACTCCTCAATTATTGGTCCAGTACGCACGCTTTGACGAACATCTGTCGCGATGAGTGAGAATGGATTCGCCACGTACTAATGTGAAATTTATTTTAGTTATGTTTGTCGGGCATAACTTAGGATCACAACTCCGTCTACCTCAGTCGATGTCTCCGGTAGCTTCGGATGACTGGCCACAGAATCCGATGACTAACCACGATCTTGGCAAAGGTAGCATTTAGCAGTTTTTATTTATCCACAGATATGATATCTCGCATGTGTGCGTATCTGTGCAAGGGTATGATTTTGTACAAGGCTCACTACACCTTTAGCAAGGAAGGATCAATTTCCCGCTTCTATGCAACATAATGATAAAACATTAAGAGCAAGGTATATAGATGATCGACATGTATTAGTATATATTACAAGAAGTAAGGGCATCAGGCTTAATATAATGTTTAGCCTTCATAGGCAACTATCATGTCTGCTGCATCGGTCGGCTTTGTGGCTTTGACCCAGGTGTCATGCTCAGGGCCGTAGCCTGCATATCGCACTAAGTAGTACTTGACACCTCTAGTGATCTTATCTGAGAGTATATGTGATATCTCAAACAGTGGTTGCCCTTCTTCGGTGATCATCTGTGGCAGAGGCAAAGGTGCTTGGATCGAGTCGTTATACAGCTCTATTCTGGATACAGGCTGTACCGGATGGATACGGATATCGAGGTCTCCGAAATCTAACTCGTATGCACGCCCATGGCTTAGCACTTTGGATATAGTAAACGGCCCAATATATGGTTGCTTGAAGTGTCTGCCTACCTCTGTCAAACCAGTCCATTGAATAAACTCGGTCCGTAAAAGAACTTTCTGCCCTACTGCATATCGCCGGGGCATGTGAGTCTTATTGAATCTGGCTTGGCTAATTTCTGCTGCTCGGGAAATGTTGTCTACCGCGTTGGCATGTACAGCCGAGTACGGGTCAAAATGATCTCGAATAGCATTCTGTATTGGAACAGGAGCTTCTGGCGGAATAGTGATTGCCAGGTCATGAGGCGAAAGTGGCTGCGCCATCGAGTCGAGATAGAATGGTGAATAACCAGTAGATGCAGAAATTGTGTTGTTAATTGCAAACTCCACCAGAGGCAACTTGTCCTCCCACGAATTGGCTGAAGTATCATTGCAACAACACCTGTGGATGAAAAAATATTATCTAATAAGTTTATAAACCAGAGGATGGTGAATACCGAATCAACAAATTAAAAAGTACCTGAGGATATCCTCAATGAAGGCATGGCTCCTCTCATTGGCTGCATTCGACTGTGGATGGTGTGAAGACGTCATAGACAATCTCGTACTAGTAGATTTCCACAGTGTTTGCCCGAATGTAGAGGTGAATCTGGGGTCTCGATCTGAGATGATGTTCCTCGGAAGACCATGGAGCTTGAAGATATGTTGCATATATATAGAAGCAGTATGCTGAGCAGTCCAGGTCATGCTGAAGGGAATGAGATGACAGCGATGAGAGAATTGGCACATTACCACAAATATACTGTCGTGCCCATTAGTGGTGATAGGCAGGTCAGTAATCCAGTCAAGAGATACATCAAGCCATTTTGTCTTAGGCACACAATATCGTATATGTGACTGGCCATAAGGTTTGTGTCGCCTCGTTTTCTGGCGTTGACAAACGGGGCACTCCCGAATGTACTGGATGGCTGCCGTCGTCATTCCTGGCCAATAATATCGGCTACGCAGTAGATGAAGCATGCGATTTTTGCCTACATGACCAGAAATAGTGGCTGAGTGGCACTCATGAAGGAGAATGTGGCGAAGCTGTGTGATCTCACCGTCATCTGTAGGGACCTTGGCAGTAGGTGGAATGTACAGCTGTCTGTCATATATGGTCTTGCGATAGATCAATCCTTGAATGAGCTCGAAGTTGTAGCTGCTGACTGACTGTGATGAAGTCGATGATGTCAGCTTAGCCAATATAGTTTGTGCAAATGTGTCACGATCATACTGGGATATAATGATGTCGTGAAGCTGATGTGCTGATGAAGAAGACGATATAAGAGCAATGAATGCAGGATCTGCAGATGGCATGACTGGAACCTCGCTGATGTCTATATGTTGCAGACAATCAGTGAGTTCAAAGAGTGTAGAGATACGAGTGAGTGCGTCTGCAACCTTGTTCTTCTCGCCAGCAATGTGCTCTATTCGGAAGTTGTACTCGGAGAGCTCATCCAACCACCTCGCCTGTTTGGGGCTTAGTGTGGATTTGGACTGGAAATAAACCAGTGGCTGATGATCTGAGCGTACAATAGTCTCAGGAGCTCCCAACAAGATGTGGCGAAAGAATCGGAAGCCCTCCACAATGGCAAATCGCTCGATCTCAGGAATAGGCCAACGTCTCTGTGTATCGGAGAGAGTGACGCTGTGATAGCCACATGGCTTCATACCTTTTCCTTGGTCTTGTAGTACCACTTGACCAACGTGTGTGCCTGATCCATCGACCTCCATAATAGATGGCAGTTTCTGATCTGGTAGCTGTAGTACTGGAGCATTGCAGATGGCACTTTTGAGGTTATCAAATGCCTGCTGCTGCTCAGATTCCCAGACAAACTCTGCATTATCTTTTAGGAGACGATTGAGCGGCTCGGCAATCTTGGAGAACTTTGGTATGAATCTCCTAAATTGACCGACCATGCCCAAGAATGACCGAAGGGATGACTTGCCATCTTTAGCCATACGGCGTAGAGGTTGCTTTCCAACGGTAGGACCATAAGACACTGGAGGCTGTATTGCCATGACTGCTCGGATTCTGTCTTCGATGATGGATAAGCCTGCTTCAGAGATGTGATGTCCGATAAAGTCTATGGATCTGACGAACAACTCCACCTTGGAAGGCCTGATGAAGAACTGGTGATCTCTACAACGCTGGAGGAACTGTCGCACATGACTCACGTGGCTGTCAAAGTCCGGACTGTACACAATAGTATCATCCATGAAAATGACAAGGAACCGATCGATGAAGTCGAAGAATGCCCGATTTCCTACACGTAGAGCTGTTGCAAGAGCATTGGTCAATCCGAAAGGCATAACTGTCCACTCATAGGAACCGTATCTGGTGCGAATAGTTGTTTTGTGAATGTCATCTGGATGTATAGGGATCTGATGGAAAAACTGATTGAAGTCAAATCTGCTAAACCATCGTGCACCTTTTAGCTGTTCAAGAAGGGTGTCGTGAGGTGGCGATGGATACGTGTCCTTAATTGTGATGTTATTAAGGGCTCGATAATCACAACACATCCTCCACTTCCCACCTGGCTTAGGAGCGAAAATGATAGGACATCCATATGGAGATGATGACGGACGAAGGATACCCAATTCGATATATTTGATGATCTGTCGTTTGAGCTCTTCCATCATGGGTATTGGTATGGTACGAACTGGCTGCGATGGCGGCTTGTGCCCAGGTTCAATGTTGATTCGATGATAACCACCTTCAAACCGTTCTGGCCTATAACCAGCTGGAAGATCCTCCTGGAATATGTCTGAAAAGTCTTCCCTCATTTGATCACGTGCTACTGTGACCTCTGGGTCTTCCATTGTGGTGTCTGAGTCTGCTGCTGCGAAGACTAGTTCACCATCGACCTCTGAGAGAAAGAAGAGATAAGCTACGGCTTCTTCAGCCGAACCACTGGATCGAATACGACGTAGGTGCTTTCTCATGGTGGTGGCACTGACCAATTCCATTTCAGGAAGGCCATCTGAGCCTGGAGTCTGTTCAACTCCGGATAATACTGTGCGAACACTGGAGCCTGATGAGTGCTTCCTAGTGATCGTCAGATTTTTGGACTGGAAGTCAATGTGTGGATTTCTCCTCTCCAACCAATCTTGACCCAGGATGACAGTGAAGGGTTTCATGTCAATGATGTAGAAATCCTCTGTGTCCTTATACTTACCCAGCGTGAATGTAGCATTGGGAAGATAGGATGTGCAAGGTAGTTGGCTTCCTCCAGCCAATCCCACTGAGAATGATGAAGAATCTGTGGGTGTTATACCAAGCTGAGCAGCGAACTGTCTGTCGATGAAAGACGATGTAGCTCCTGGATCTACCAATATATGAGTACTCTGTCCATATACTTTCCCTTTGTACAACAACAGCTTCTTCTGTGATTTCAGCTGTGCTGTCTGAGACTGCATCTGTGCGATGTGCTCTGAGGGAGTGTCCATCTGCTGAAACTGTAATGTCAGACTGGAAAGGACTTCTTCTGAGATACTCTCAACCCGGCCACTTGCTTCAGTGGCATCTTCAGGCTGATTTACCTTGTGGGTGCTCTCAACACTGGTACCTGTGCAGTACCCTGAGAGTTTCCCTGAGGAGCTGGAGCTGAAGCTGGAGCTGGAGTTGCAACTGCTGCATTGATGCTGTGCTGACTCTTTAACTCCTTAACCAGGGTGTTGATCGTATTGATGAGTTTGCCGGACTCATTCTTAGCACCCTGATTCTGTTGCTGCTGTCTCCTGAAAGGATTCTGCGCTGGTGGCTTGCCTTGTATGGCTTTTCCATCTGGGGTCTTGGTGGAGTAACAATCCTTTGTGGCGTGATTGGTACGACCACAACGTTGGCAAGGCTGAGAAGGATTTTGTGCTTTTCCTTTCCCTTTACCTTTGCCCTTTCCACCTTTCCCTTTGCTCCGATTCTGATCGGCATTTGAGTTCTGATCGCCATTCTGGCTCTGATTCCAATTCCTATTGGATTTGTCATATGGCTTTCCGCCACGCCCCTTGTCCTTCTCCTTTTTGACTGGGCCTCCTGATGACTGCGTAAAAATTTCATAGCGTTTGGTTATCTCATGAGGCGAACCTGAAAATGTTTTTCTGAAAAATAATATTATGATATAATATTTTTTGAAGGTTTTTCGAAGCTGGAGGAAGATAAAAACCAAGGTAAAAGCGCGCTGTTTTTTACAGCGTGATTTGCGCCTTCTTGTTTCGTTAGATATTGTGAGAACAAACACGCAGTCAAGCACTACAAGTCAAGGTGCAACGCTCGCATATGTCAACCGTGAAACTGTGAAGCTATACACAAGATAATACGAAGTGTTATAGCTTCCGCTGAAAGAATGTGATGACAGCCCCTAAGGTGTCAGATGTGGAAATGACAGATGCTATGAACTGTCTTACTACCGAAGTCGATATCGGAGATGGCGCTGATGACAGTGAAGAAGTCATAGTAGTCGAACCGTATCGGTGATGACATAGATGATGATGACACTGTCGGCGTGCCAAATCCAGCACACCACCTCGAGTGAGGTGGGCAGACCAGAATGAATACACTCATTTCTCTTTTGCTCGAATCCTCATTTGCCAAAGGCAGGCACTGCAATACATTTCATTAAAATGATTTTGTAAAGTGTTTAAAATGCATTTTGTGTTTTTTACATGCTTTCTAAATTCATGTTTTTGATGATATGTCCAGACTGTCTGTGCACGTCACCAAAAGGAAAGAGTCCTCTGGGTCGGGAGCGGTGGGAAGAGCAAAAGGAACAGAGCTGAACAGGCGTGTCGCTTCGTGGCTACTTGTACATCCTGTTTGTGTCACGGAGCTACATGTGTCATTCGGCTCTACTGCAGCAGGAGTCACGGATTCTGAAAGTCTGAAACCACAAAAATTCTGTTGCACTCCAATTTGAACATTTCTCTTTTGCTCGAATCCTCATTTGCCATGAAACCAAAGATGAAACTGTGAGGCACACACAAGAAATCTGATCTCTGTCACTGTGACCATGTTAACCACGCGAAGTAGTAGTCCATGTCCGTGTCCCTCAGAGCCGTCGGGTCGATGTAGTGTTGCACTGCCGAAGAGAACTGTGACCAGCCTCCCAGGAAGCACACTTTCTCCATTGTAACACCTACAGCTCGAGCACACGTCGTGGCGCCCTTCCGGGTGCTGTGTGCAGAAAAGTGACCTCCTTCAGGAGGTCTGCAGTCCAGCTCGCTGAGAGCTAGACCAATCCAGTCATTAGCCACGGAAGCCTTGAAGTTCTTCGGGTCCTCGGGTAGCAGCCAGTAGCTGTCAGGTTGAGTCTTCGCAGAAATGCTCCAAGCTGTGTCACGGTAGAACTCCCAGTGCTCGATCAGCTCCTTCAACAGAGCCACCCCCTTCCAGGGGATCGTAAGGCGTCGCTTCACTCGATGGTGTCGCCGACCCTTCTCCTTCAGCAGCACCACTGAGAACTCCTCGTCGCCACAATGAACGTGCTGCCGTGACAACGAGGTCCCCGTGTCCGGTCTGCCGAAGGTCACGAAGGCCACCACCACGTAGGTCAAGGCTCGCAGTAGCTTCAGCTCCTCAGGCGATCTCGGGTTGAACTTCAGCGCTGCTTCGTGCACCCTTCGTACGTGTGCTGCTGGCAGCCACGTCCGCTGGGTCTCGATGTTCTCCTCCTGCTCTGCCAGCTCCGCCTGGATGGTAGCCATCCCCTTCCCAGCTCGGGTCACAGAGCGCCCCTTCGCTGGTCCAGGGTGACCAAGGTCCTCATGGTAGTTGTTGATGGCGGACAGGTACGGCTGTAATGATGCCGACTGGATGTTCCCGTCCTCCAACAGAGAGGCGATGTACAGCAACACAGTCGCCTCCGACGCTGGCAGCCACGGCCGTTGGTCACGCTCACAAAATAAAATGAATCGCCGTGCCTTCGGTCCGTAGTTGTCCTTCGTCGTGTCCAGCAGTGCCTTTCTCTGCATCGACACCGCCAGTTCGGTGAGCCGGGAAGGTCCCAACTCACTCCTCCACCGCTCACAAAGTGAGCGCGTGAGGAAATTTTGTACAGCACCACCGCGCTTGTACTCTTCGTAGTTGCCTCCGCTGCTCCGCTCGGTGTTCTCGCCGTCCGCGTCTGTAGTCTCGTCCGTGCTGTGGATGATTTTGAAGTTCTCTTTGGACAAGTCTAGCGTCTCCTCGTCGCCGTCGTCGTACAGCACGTGCGCCTTTCCGTCCTCGTTGAACTCCTTCACCACACCCGGGTAGAAGCAGTCATCGTCCTCCCAGAACACCTCGATTTTTGTACCCACGGTCACCTTGCTTGCTGTCGTACTCGTAGCAGAGCTTCTTCGTACTTCAGCAGCGTAGTAACTCACGGGCGCGCCTCGATGAAGAACATCACAGCGTCCCATTTTGAGGGCCCGAGCAGCTCGGACCCTCCCAGCCTGCTCGGAGTGAACAGGTCCCTGCGCCGTGGCATGATCACCACCTCGGTGGCCAGGGCTTCCAGCTCCCTGAACCAGGACTGTCCCGGCCAGTACGGAGCCACCACCGTAGCAGCGGCCCCCTCCTCCCGCAGCTTGTGCGCCACCTCGTCCAGCAGCGCCCACGGGGGGTTCACCCAATTGTTCTCCCCCCGCCAGTCGTACGTCAGAGAGTCCACACCTTCGCACTTCGGGTCTTTCCACGCAGCGTAGTACCGAGGAAGCTGCGCGGAGATCTCGGAAGCGAACCGGTCGACTGTGTAGGGCCCCCACTGCTTGTTGGCCCACACGAACCAGTCTCGATTCAGCCTCCAGTCGTCCAAGTCCTCGCGACGCGAAAGGTTGTCGGCCCACACGTTGGCCTCGCTGCGGATGTACCGAGCCTGCAACTCGATGTCGTGCAGATCCAGTAGCAGCCAGAGTCTCCTCATTCTCCTCATCAGGTCCGGGTTTCTGGAGGTGAAGTGTGACAGCATCGCCACCACCGCCTGGTTGTCGCAGTAGAGTCGTACGACCTTGCCCTCCAGCTCCTGCAAGAACGCCTGTACGGTCTTGTACACGGCCTCCAGTTCTAGGTGCGTAATGTGCCAGCAGCGCATCTCGTCTGGCCAGAAACCTCGCGCGGGGAACTTCAGGTTCAGCACTCCTCCCCAAGCCGTCATCGAAGAGTCCGTGTGCACCTTCGCTCTCGTCGGGGATCTCCAGATTTTGCGTCCGTTCCACCTGCTCATCACAGGCAGCCTGGACCACCATTCTAAGTCCCCCCGAGCTGAACGTGAGATTTTTACCTTCGCTCCCCAGCTGCGTTTCTCCGCCAGCACGAAGTAGAGCTCCCGTAGGTAGAGCCGCGCCGCTGGTACTGCCAAGTACACGGATTGGCAGAGTCCCGTGAAGGACGCCAGTCTCCTGGCAGGAATCCACCTTCGATTTCTCGCTGCATCGCACAGGATCTCCTTCGCCTTCGCGTGGATTTTGTGCACCCGTCGTTCTGTCACACGGAATTGTCCCAGCTTCAGGTCCACCTCCAGCCCGAGGTGCTCCACCACCTGCGTTGGCTCCCAGTGGCCCTTCTTCTCGTTCCGCCGTAGGCCAAGTCGATGAAGCACCAGTTGAACTTTTTCTCGACGCAGAAAGCCTTCTCGCTGAGAGTCGACCAGCACCAGAAAATCGTCCATGTACGGTAGCACTCGCATTCCGCTGTGACGGTTCGCGTCCCCGCCAGCACCACCGGTCCTGCGACGGACTGACCATCGCTGTCGTACTGCGGAACCGTCCCGCAGTCTTTTGATTTCTCTGCGATCCTCCGCTGCCTGTGGCGAACGCAAAGCCTCCACCATCACGCGTACGAACTTGCAGAAAACTCTCGGAGAGTCGCTCCATCCGAACGGCATCGCTGAACATTGAAGCAGGTCCCCTTGCAGGTCGAACTGCATGAACTTCTGGAAGTCCGGGTGGATTCCCAGCGCGTGAAAACCGTCCTGGAGGTCGAAGCTGAAGCACCAGTCGCCCGGTTTCGCCAGTCTCCTTAGTTTCTTCAGCGTCTCCATCTTCACACGATTTTTTACACACCACTGGTTCAGCCATCGGAAGTCCACCACCAGTCTCCACTTGTTCGTACCCGGTTTCGGCACCAAAAAAGCGCGCGAAACGTGAGATCTTCTCGTCGCTCTCGTCCAGGCCCCGTTCTCTAGCAGCCTCTCCTTCTCCGCGTCCAGCCACACCTGCTGCTGCCGCGTCGCATCCCTCAGTGACACCCCGTGGTCGAACGGAGGTGGAGGCCCGCGCTTCCACCTCAACTTCACCCCGTGAGTAATCCATTGCATCACCTCGGAACTGGCGCCCGCCGCGCGCCATGCTCCCCTCCGCTGTCTCACCCGCTGCTGCAAGGTGAGTTTCCCCCGTCCAGCGCCCGGAGAGGGCTGTTGCGCTGGAGGGGGTGGCGGCACGCACATCACGCATCGGCCGCGGGCTTTCCGCCCCGGCCTTTGCCGCCGCCTTTGTCGGTAGGCTGCTTCGTACCGTCCTTCTCCTTGTTCTTACGCTCCTTCCAGCGATCACGGTCCCGTGGATCTTTCGGAACCCGCGTTTCCGCGCTCGCCGCGTTCTTGGACGCAATGTTCAGCACTGCTCTGCCGCGGTTCTTGTCGAAGTCGTTCAGCCATTGCTGCAACACCTCGTCCGCCACCACGCCGTCCGCTGCCTGGTAGACCCTGTCCTCCACGAACTGCAGCTTCGCGCGTAGAGCCTCTTGTCCTCCCCGCTGTGAAGAACCCGGCTCCTGCTCCAGCTGCCCGCGCAGTTCCAGCATCGTCCACCGGTTACACAGTAAAGCGTACACGCCGTGGACAGAGTTGGTAACCTCGTGGCAGTGTTTCAGTAAGTCTCTCAGTGACAATCCGACGTCCTCATGTTCGTCCAACGTCTGGTTGCACGCGGTCACCACGTCGTGCAAGTAGGACAGCGCTGGAGCCAGCACCATGCACTCGTACTTCATGGAAGAGTTGGACTTCTTGGAGAGCGAGTCGTACGTCTTGTTGCCGTGTAGGTCGTACAACTGCGGCATCCTCGTTGCCAGTGTCGCCGGACGCGTTGGGAACGGGTTGACGGAGGCTGCTGGCACGTAGTCCAGCTTCTTCCTTCTCTCCAGGAGTTTCTCGGCGGACGTGGCTGCGGATTCCGGGTCAGAAGTCCCAGACTTCGCTGCCACCTTCGCCTCCAGCTCAACGTTGATTTGTGCTAGACGTTGATGATCGGCACGCAGCAGTCGATGATCTTCTGCCTGCTGCCTCTGCATCTCAAGCAGCTCACTCTGCTGCTTTTGCATCGTCAAAATTTGTTGTAACAGCACGTCCTGAGTGGACGGTGCTGCCGGGGAAGGGGAAGTCTGCCCGATGTCAGGCTTCGCCGGGAGGGGAGGGAAATCCTCTGCTGCCTTGCTCTTCGAAGATCCAGCCATTCTCTCTCCCTCAGAGGAGTAACAGTGAAGTCAATCGTACTGTCGTAGTCGCTGTGAAGCCGTCGTTTGAAGTCGTAACGCCGTCCCCGCGACTTCACTGTCAGATCTCCTGTCGTCGTTCGATCGCCGTCGTACAACCAAGTGGTCTAGTCACTACCTACTCTACTGTTTTACCGGTGAAACAGGTGAAGAAAATTACAAAATCGGATTTGCAGTGTGCCTCACAGAGTACCGTAGGTACCCGTGAAGTTCCTGTTTGCAAGAGCAAAAGGAACAGAGCTGAACAGGCGTGTCGCTTCGTGGCTACTTGTACATCCTGTTTGTGTCACGGAGCTACATGTGTCATTCGGCTCTACTGCAGCAGGAGTCACGGATTCTGAAAGTCTGAAACCACAAAAATTCTGTTGCACTCCAATTTGAACATACCAATCTCCAGTCCAGACCAGAAGAAACCACAATCATGCCTGCCAGGGCTGAAAACCCCAAAAAGCTGGACAAAGTCCACACGGTCCTGGCAGGCCTATCAGCTCCCTGTCTCTAGTGCCAATCCTCCACCGGGGGAATAGTATGCTGCTGTGCCCTGAGGGTCCGCACACCGCGGTGTCATGCAGCCGGATGCTTCGTCAGGGACATGACAAGGAGTACCCGAAGGCAGGTCCAAGTCACCCCGTCACCGTCAGACTTACAGACAAGGGAAGATGTAGGGAGGGTCATAGCGGGTGGAGGCAGAGGCTCTCACGTACGAGACAGGTGCCGGTCACGGGTCCCCGAAGGGAATAAAGGTCGTAGGAGTCAAGGCACGGCATGCAACATTCACATAACAGGTCTTGTGCATGCTTGCTAAACCTCTAGGCTAACTGTCAATCTATCAGCTGGTTGTTTTCCGTATACATATTTTCAAAACCAAATCATAAAGTACCTGCAACAAAGTACCTGCAAAGCACAGTCAGATACAAAACCCAAAACAGGACAAAACCGAGGGTACTCACAGTCAGATCATGCTGCTGTTTTGAGTAGGCCTCCATGTCGAAAATCCAAAGGATCTGGCAGCCTGAATCACTGCCTTCTGCATATCCATGTAGCTGTCAAAGAGCATGTTGAAGTAGGGCACGGTGTTCTTGGTGGGAGGAACTGGCTTGGTGTAGGGGTCAGCCAAGTTCTTCTCCGAAGGCACCCTCCAGCATATGATCCAGCCCAGTCTGACAAAGTCTCTGAGCATATGGAATCTGACCAGAAAATGTTTGATCTTTTGGGATAACGGGATGTTCTCCGCAATAGATCTGCATGCATCATTATTCAAGAGAAGTGGAACTGGAAGCTCCAATCTGGGGCAGGTTGCTGAGGCTGGAAGGTATTCTGTGCTCCTCATATTCTGATAGTCCACTGGCCTGCGGTCTGATTCTGAATAAATCTCGAGTTCGTCTGTAACTGACTTGCCATCAGGCCTGACACCACCGACTCCTGTACCCGTAGGTGTAGTGTAGTCCAGGAGTTTAGTCAGGAGAGTGCCCGGCTGTAACCCAGGGTAGCTGAATGCAATGTCAGTGGCGACCCTCTCTGCTTCAGTGATCTCAGAATCAAGTCCAGTAGTAGAGGGTGGCTGTCCCTGAATAGGGTGTTGAATATAGCCGAATATCTCTGTTAGCATAAACATGAGAGACACCACCCGCTGAGCTGCAGTAGATGCTGCAACATATTCTGAACCCGTAGAAGATGTTTCTGTGATAGTCTGTCTGACTGTACCATACTGTAGAATCATGCCACAGAAGAATATCACCATGCCAGAGTATGATCTAGCTGAGTTTTCAAGGTCTCTGGCCAGGTCAGCATCGGAGTACACAAACAGTGTGAGCACACGTGCTGGCCTCTCAGGGTAGTAGAAGGCCATCCTGTAGTGTGCCGTGCAGTCCAAGTACTGTGCAATTCTGATAAGAGCCTTCATTGAATCTTCTGAGGGATAGGCCACAAACTGTGATAGGTATATAACTGCATAGTAGATATCTGGCCGTGAGGTCCTGCTGTGCCAGAGCAGAGACCCGAGGATAGACCGATAGGGCTTTACCAGAGTAAGGTCAGGGTCTGCTGGTTTCGAAATCACAAGTTTAGAGTCCATAGGTGTACGGAAGTGTCTCTCGGGTATGTTGTTGGTTGTCATAAGGTCCTTAATCTGTCGAGACTGATTGAGGTACACCCCCTGGTCATCATGCTGTACTGTCATCTGAAGGATAGAGGATATAGGACCCAAGTGTTTGGCCTTAAAGGTTGCTCTGAAAGCGGTCCAGAAGGCCTTCTCAAGAGCCGTGGAACAGGCCATACCAAAGTCATCCACATATACCACACACATAGCCTTAACCGTAGGTGTGTAGATGTAATAGATACAGGCATCATGTGTAGACTGCCTGAATGATTGACCCATGTATTTGAAACTGAGCATAAATTGTTTAACCATCCTCTGCCATGATGCGCCGGCAATCTTGAGGCCGTACAGCGCATATGAGAGTAGGGCATAGCTGTAGCCCTTAAAGGTATAGCCAGAGGGAAACTGAATCCACACGGGGAACTCAAGCTTAGCATGCAAAAAGGCTTGAGACACGTCCAGATGTGACACCACCAGCTGGAATAGAGCTGCAAATATGAATAGCAGTCTGAAAGCTGATATCTCTGGGGTAGCTGAAGAGGTCTCCCACGGGAGGTAGCCTGTAGTTCTGCTGCCGTCACCAGCCATACGGGCCTTAAATATCTGGTAGGGCTTGCCTGCCCCCGTGGGGTCAGGTTTGAATGGCATGGACAGCACAAATAGTGTAGTAAGGTACTGTGCACTAGCTGGAGGTGTTCCCAGTTTGAGCTTCTCCTGATTAACCATATCACCAACCTCCTGATCCATAGCTTTTAGCCAGTCTTCGGACTGTGGTGAGGATAGGGCCTGTTTGACACCGTGAGGTAGTTTGATTTCTGGTGCCGAGACCTCAAGCATATGGGCGATAGTAGAGGTAGGAGCATCAGATAGAAATTGCTCCATGCTGCTGAAACTGCCAAACATGTACTCTGCTCTGAGGTCACTGCTGAGGGTGTCAGAGAAGGGCAGGTAAGCTGCTGAGTGTGTGGACGGAAAGATAATCAGGTTGGCTGGTAGATCAATATGCCAGCCAGCCGGCTCGTCGGTGCAGGGTTCCAGGATGACACCGTAGGGTCTCCTGTTGCCTCTGTGGGTGGAGATGAGAATTGCACTGTAGATAGGTGCTCTGATTGTCTGACGAGCCTTCACAATAGTCCAGATAGGATAGTGTTCATTGATGCCATTTAGCTTTCTGTAGCAGTCCAGATAGTGTAGAAGGTCCCGATAGTGCCGACCATCTGATGTCTGTGATACATATCTGACTGCCATAGTCCAGGTAACTGTGCCATCTTTCTGAATAAGCTGAACACATGCGTGTGACTCCTCTCCGTCAAAGAAAGAGCCAATACCATTAGCCCTCGAGCCCGCTGTGTCAAAGCTGTCACTGAATGGTTGTGGTCTGTCATAGGATGCATCAAACTCCCGCTCTGCCTGATGTGGGTCTGGAAAGGAGCCCAATATCTCTCCCATGTCCTGATGATTATGAATCCAGTGAGGCTTGCCAACATAGTGTACCATATTAGTCTCAGTATCCAAGATCTTATATGCCAGAGAGCTGACTGATACACCAACAAGGCGACCTGACCAGGCCGCCCGCTGGGACTTCCTAGACATGCCAGGCTGTCTGGAGTTCCTCTGTTGCTGAGATATAATGACATAGCAGTTTTGGCCGAAGGCTTTCAGTTTTGCATAGCCATAGTGATAGCCTCTGATCTGATGAAATGGTGTTGTAGAGATGTTCTTGTGAGTAGAGAGGTTCCATATGAAGCCAGCATGGGTGGCAGCCAGAGGCCAGTAGTCCTCGGGCATGCCAGCTGCCAGAAGTAATGCCTTAGCCATGTCTGATATCTTGCCAATGGCATTTTCTGCATGAGGGTTGTCTGTATGTACTGTAGGAGATGATTTCTGGTGTAATATACGGTGTTTTTGATAGAAAGCCACACACTGGGGGTCACCCATCTCTGGAGCACAGTCTGTACGGAGTGTTATGGACTGTGGTGCATATCCCATTGCATGTAAGCTGCCGTAGAAGTGAACCAGACAGGTGTAGTATTCTGATTTCTGGACGAAGGTGTACACAAATATGAATCTGCTGACATAGTCAATGAACTGACATCGGTACAGGTGGCCATTGTAGCCAGCTGGGGTAATAGGTCCTGTCAAGTCAGCAGCCCACTTCTGGCCGGGCTGTATGGCCACTGATCTCAACTGGTCATGGTGTCCACAGGGCTTCTGCTTCAGCTTACTGGTACAGCATACTGCACAGAACTGAGAGCAGGTCGGCATAGCTGCTATAGCTCGCCTAGACAGCAGAGGCCGACCGAGCTGGATGCCAGGCAGGTCGTAGAGCTTAAGCAGACTGGCTGTAGAGCCGTGACCCATGACTGCATGGAACTCCACAAAGGGACTGACCCGAACAGGTGTGTTTCTGTTCCTGAACAGGATACAGATCTCAAAGGGAGTGCCATCAATGAATACTCTGTCAGGTCCGCCATCTGAGCCAGCCGGTGTCAGTGGGTGACTGGAAGCATATGTGTGCTTCCGAGAGAAACTGAATATCCTCTTACTGCCTTTAGGATAGATGTGTAGTACCTCCATAGTACAAGTCTTGTGCCATATCTGGTGTTGTGGCATATACGGGACAATCCAGAAGTAGGTGGTATTATGCGGGTCAAGGAGAAAGTCATGGTTGCCCTTAGTCAGCATTCTGTCAATCATACTGATACTGAAGGGAATGTTGCCATAGAAGAACTGACCCGTCCACTGTTTGGTGTGACAATCATCTGATATGGACCAGTGCTCAAGAGCCGGATGATTGTTACCCTCTCCAACAGGCAGAGAGTCCCCATATATAGATACATCAAAAGCTGGAGTACCAAGTTTAGCTGTAGCTGTAGGAGAGCCGTGAGTAGTAGCCCATTTAGTATACTCGCTATTACTCCACTGCCAGTCTGAGGAGTCCCCTGTGCGGGTCCTGACAGCTGCTGAGCCGAAGTGGTGAGAGTGCGGGTGCTGCGGCTCATCCCAGAGGTAATCCACCTTATTGTCTGTGATACGATATGTTCTGCCTGAGTCCAGGTGGGTATAGGTCATGGTAATGAAGTCTGGGGAACTGAAGCCATGCCGGAGCATAACCCGGGTAGATAGGAGTGTCCTGGCGCCTTCTTTGAAGTGGCAGCCAGGTATAGTGTACTCGTCTATCTCCCCTGACAGTATCTCACGGCCATAGAGGTGTAGTGTACAGGTCCCGTCAGTTCGGGATACGGGACCTGTCATCACCGTAGAGAAGCCAATAGTGGAGGAGGTGTCTAGAGCCGAGATCCTGGACCTGGTGCCTGTGATATTTCCAGTGGCACCAGAGTCTACCACAATGCCATCGCCGTCCCGTGATAGTGCATAGGCCGAGACAACAGGGCTACAGGTGAACACTAGCCCAGGTGGTGGTGTGCCGTGTGCTGTCCAAGTGAAGCCGAGCCACCAAGACATGTGCACCACGGCACCACCAACTGTGACCATGAGGTCTGCCAGGTGTGAGGTGGTCTCGAGGACACTGCCAGTCTGCTGCCAAGCCACGGAGCCAACACCACCGACACCTCTGTCCACTGTACTGTCGCCTGATATTGACTGGAAGTCCATGAAGAATAGGAATAGGCACTGAATGATAATAGCCAGAAAGGTTGTCAAGGTTAGAGCCGTGAGGTGTCGGGACCGCCTGCGGCGGCCCTCACTGTCTGCTGTTATAGTTGACCGGAATAGTTGTATTTGTGAGGCGGCATCAGGCGGCATACCCGAGCTGGTGAATTGGCCGTGGTCACTGTGAGGGTCTCCTGTGCCAGATCCAGAGGAGGAGTGTCCAGTCCCAGAATCTGACCATTCCCAATCACAAGAACCACTGTTCCCATTGTTACCAGCCCAAGTGCCACCATCAGAGCCCCAGTCATACAGTATCCCCGTCCCCGTCCCCTGGGCCCCTCCCCGTGGGCCCCCAGGTGACAGCAGTCTCAGTCTGTCCGAGGCATCCTCCTGTCCCTGAAGCAAGTCTACATCTGCCATGGCACAGCCCAGGAAGCCGAGGACAACAAGTGTGGAGACGAGAGCATGTCTGTAGAAGGGTACACCACCCCTACCTACACCCCTACGCAGGGTAGGTCCAGTGACGGGGGGTGGAGGGTCATAGTACTGTCCTTCCCCTGAGCCGTGGGGCTCAGGGCCGTCGGTCTCGTCCGAGGCCTCGACCACGGACCCCGCAGGCACCCCGTGCCCGCTGGCAGGGAGGTCCATAGCCGTGGCATACAGTCCAGCTCCTGCAGTGACAGAGTACGGGCCAGAGCTGGGAGGGAAGGGCACTACCGGAGGCGGTGCTCGTGGAACCCTCGGTGTCGTTGCGGCCGAAGCCGGCAGGGTGTCGTGCCACTGGGTGGGCTGGGTGTGATCCTCACACCACAGCCTGTCCCAGTGGTCCTGCTCCCTGTCGGTGAGGCCGGGAGGCGTAACAACCTTTGAAACCCGTGAGGGAAGGGACCGCCGCAGCTCCACGGGAGGGCCGGGCTCCGGTCCAGTTACAGACTCCAGCTGTGAACTCCAAGACCTCGGCCCCCAAGCCCCCCCTTCCTCCCGGGTCTCACTGTGATGTTGTTCGGTCATTGACTGAAACCGAAGGTCACCTGCCAACACCATGTCAGCGAACAACCCGGAGCCAGGCTCCAGGGGTGTCTCGTGTGCGAAGAGCGCTGACACGGGGTGCAAACAGGTGTCTCCATGCTCGGCATCGTCCGGTGTGTCACCCGATACAGTCGCGGCATGATCCAATGTCTGAGCGGTCCCGTATAACATCACACCTGCGTCGAGATGTGATCGGATAGACGCAGGCTGTGGGTCACACGGTGAGCATGCGATGCTCGGGTCCGCACGGTAGAACGATGAAAGATCAAGCGGTGCCACGGCAGGTGCAGAGTCCATGCGGGCAACGACCGGTGGGGTGTGCGTGGTGTCACGATCGACACCACCCACCCCGAAGCTGCAAAAATGAACTCTCCCTAGAGAAAGGGAAGAGTACGGCTCCTGAAGATCTTGCTCATTGTAGTTTGCTTCCTCCCCTGCATAGCAAAAGGCCTGGAATTTTGCGGAAGCTTTTCTCTGAAGCCGATCCCACTCCTCATGTTGTTCCTGAGTGTAGGAGTCAGTCTCCCAAGCATCCCACTCAGAGTCAGTCCACTCCTGTGGTGCCCAAGCGGGTGCATGAGAGTCCTCATCCCCCTGGGTGAGGTAGGCGGCAAAGGACAGGGATCCGTCGTCAGGGTACGTGCACACCGACTCCGAAGAGTCACAAATGTCTGGTGTGCCGTGTTCCCAACAGACTGCCTGAAAGGCCTCCTCCGAATGCTCATAAGCTGCCTGAAAGCGAGCTGTCAGAACATCCGTGAAGGCCCCTTCGGCTAGAGTCTCGGGGTCAAGCCGCATGGAGTGTGCCGCCAGGTGCTGCATGTGTGTACAGTCTGCCTGGCGGTGCCTCCCACCGCAGGACCAACAGTTGCCCATGAACTGCTTGGAACCCGGGTGGAAGGTGACTCGGGTCCTCTGCGATTGCCCCTTCTTGCCCTTCTTGCCTTTGCCTTTGCCTTTGCCTTTGCCTTTCCTGCGGATTCCCTGTGGCCAATTCCCCCCCTTCGGCAAGGGGGAGGCAGCGAATCGGAAACTCTTCCCCTTCCCCTTAAAGGGGTGGGAAGACCGAGCAGGATAGTAAGCATCACACGGGCGGGTAGGGCGCAGGTCAGGGGCTCCCCTGGAATCCAGACCGCCACGTTCACCGTGACGGTGTCCTGCATCATTATAGAAAGCGCTAGTCAGTTGCTTCGCTTTCCCCAGTGTGTTGTAGACTCGCTGAATCGCGAGTCCACAGTTCACCAGGGTCAGCTCAGCCTGTGTTTTGACCTTCTCAATCGCATAGTCCTCGTGCACCTGTTTGTAGGTGACGGGACAAGTGCGACGAAGAAACAGACGGACCGCATCTTCCCTCGAGATGTCGAGGCTAGAGTGTTGCCCCAAGTCAGTCGAAGCGTTACTGACTGCGTCAGTGAACGCTTTGATGAACTGCTTGGGGTTTACACCTGCCGGGACCTCTACTGTGGGTGTGAAAATGAAGTCTGTCTTGTCGAAGTCTTCAAGATCAGGCATTACGTCCCTGACTAAGGCGGTAAGAATTACTTTGCCGTCGTCAGGGAAGTAACGGTGAGCTTCCCGCACTGAAGCGAGCGCTGGCCCGCCACAGAGATACTCCAATAACTCCTTTAGGAGTTTGTTTGGAGTTGGCATCACTGTGGCGGTCGCGTCGGACAGCCGGAAAGCATGTGCGTAGAGGGGGTTAAACCGCGTGAGACGAGAGGTTAGCTCCTCAACGAGGGAGTCAAGTAGTGAACGAGCATTCGACTCGTCACCACAAAACCTCCACTCGTCAATGGCATCCCCCTTGCCACACAGCTTCGATTTAATTCCCCTCACAAGTGCCTCAATCTTCTGGTGGTCATCCAGAAAAGCTGCGGACTCGGAATCAAACTTCTTTTCAGCCGCTGATTGTTGAGAAAGCGCAGCCACTGGTGTGGCCACCAGTTGGTCGAATTGTAATTGCCTCTTTGAGGCACCAGCCGGATGCGCTCTTAATCTCGCTGGCGCCATCAATTGGTACGGTGTAGAGGCCATGTTGAAATTTACAGTCGCGGTGATCGAACGTTAGTCTAGAAAATCCAATAAATCAAAATGTTCGGTGATCAAGGTTCTAAAAATTGTACTAAAAAGATCTCAGCAAGAGAAAACAAATTTACACTTGAACAATCTATAAAAAATAAGGGCAGGGGCTCAAAATGCGGGGTCAAAGGTTCAAATTTTACAGCCGCGGAATAGGGTAGGGTAAGAGAGGGTGGCGATCGTGTCGTGAGGCTTGATGTTGACGCGCGTGCTGCTTCGGAGACTGCGGCTAGCTAGACCGGTCCATCTGAGTCCTAGGCAATTGTGCTCACGAGCGGAAATTCATTCTCTCTCTCACTCTACCCCTTCCGTGACTAGTGCGTTTAGAACCTCATGCCCGGATCTCAGCCCCAAGCCCCTATAAGAGCTTTAGCCAGCCATAATTGGCGGTTTTAACAAACCACCTTAGGCCGGTGGTGGGCGCAAACCTGTGAGAACAAACACGCAGTCAAGCACTACAAGTCAAGGTGCAACGCTCGCATATGTCAACCGTGAAACTGTGAAGCTATACACAAGATAATACGAAGTGTTATAGCTTCCGCCGAAAGAATGTGATGACAGCCCCTAAGGTGTCAGATGTGAAATGACAGATGCTATGAACTGTCTGACTACCGAAGTCGATATCGGAGATGGCGCTGATGACAGTGAAGAAGTCATAGTAGTCGAACCGTATCGGTGATGACATAGATGATGATGACACTGTCGGCGTGCCAAATCCAGCAGATATGCCCAAACCCTATTCACAGTGTGTCCTTCCTGCAAAATTCTTTTATGATTGTCTTTCGCTGACCCGTGTCTTGGCCTAAAGAGTTAAACTCTGCGGGCAGGATACGTAAAAATAAGCCTGGTGAAGTGAGCAAAGAGCTCTGCTCTGCGCTCGCGAGGAACCAAAGACCTTTCGCAAATACGAACATCGGAAAAAAGAAAATAAAAAACAAACCGTACAAGAGACTTGGGGAAAAAACATCTCTAATCCTTTCCTTGGTGTTTGTTTTCATTGCGTTTTCAGCAGATATGGAGAACGAATCGGAGCGTCAGCTAGGACAGGCTTGGGATAAAGCCGCGACACTTGAAGAAATAAAAAAGCGCAGCGGTGAGATCAAGACCAAATTCACTGAGTGGGAGTCCTCAGGACTCGACAAGATCGAAATAGGCTCGTGTCTATACACGGAATTCATCAAGGCAGTGAAGGAAGACTTGGGGGACGAAGTGGAATTAAACGTCACTGTTTACTTCGGCGATCTCGAGTTACGAAACAGAGTCCTTCTAACGACCACAATCTTCAAAGTAAGTAACTGTAATTTCCCCCTCTCTTGTGTGAAAGATACTGTGACAAGCATTATGTTAGCATTTGTAGTTTCGCGAGCGCATTGCTTCTGCGGAAATAAGCATTGTAAAGCATTGACACAAGCAGACTGTAAAAACGTTATGGCACCCACATTTTTCAGCAGGCAACCAAGTAAAAGAGCATCGCTAACGCACCGGAAAATTATGTTAGCACCTGAAATTTCACGCGCGCATTGCTGCTGTGGAAAGAAGTATCGCGAAACCCTAACAAAAGCTGACTGCCAAAATGTTTTAACACTTCCATTTTTTCGCAGACATTCCAGCGAAATAACATCGCTAAAGCACCGGAAAATTATGTTAGCACCTGAAATTTCACGCGCCCATTGCTGCTGTAAAAAGAAGCATCGCGAAACCCTGAATAAAGCTGACTGCCAAAACGTTTTTACTCTTCCATTATTCCGCAGACATTCTAGCGAAATAACATCGCTAAAGCACCGGAAAATTATGTTAGCACCTGAAATTTCACGCGCCCATTGCTGCTGTGGAAAGAAGCATCGCGAAACCCTGAATAAAGCTGACTGCCAAAACGTTTTAACTCTTCCATTTTTTCGCAGACATTCCAGCGAAATAACATCGCTAAAGCACCGGAAAATTATGCTAGCACCTGAAATTTCACGTGAGCATTGTTTTCGCGGAAAGAAACATCGCAAAGCTTTGACAAAAGCTGACAATAACATCGTTGCGACACTTGCATTTTCCCGCAGACACCCTAATAAAATAGCATTACTAACACACCGGAAAATTTGTATGCAGCACTGCTGTGATCTCTTCTATGTGGCGACGAGAGACGGCGAGCAAGTTGTTTTGGTTGCTGGGGCAAGCGACGTTGCCAAGAAAATCTTGGGAGCATCGAAGGGTGAGATCGACGTGGCGAGCCTATGCAACTGCGGAGAGCAGCTGCTGGATTTTGACCAATACACGCGTGTACTGTCGGCTGTGGAGAAGATTTTCGAGAACATTCACAAAGGGGACCACGACCTCAATAGCGAACACCTGCAGCTCGCCAACTCTCTGGAAAAACTTATGGACACCGCCTCCAAGGAGATCCCACAACCCTCCACTGAAGCACCTCTTGCGGAAGATCGCACACCAAACGAGGTGAGCCAAAACGGCATAAAATACCCTGAGAAACTGACATCCATTACTTGGCTCTCACACAGGGGCTCGCCCTCTACTAGGGCACGCCACACATTGCGGATAAGCATTAAGAAACAGACTGCTATAAACTCCATTACACCTTGCCCACTAGCAAATTTAAAAGAGTCATTGGGCACATTTCTTTTTTGTCAACAGGCACCTGTGGGTATGCAAGACTACGAGGAAGAGGACGAGTTCGATCTTTCAACGTTTGTCGAGGCAGAGGAGTTCGAGAATTTGAACAGAGAATTGCAAGAGAACGACGATTACGACACGGACGGCGAGGACGGTGGGCTGCAGAGCGACGATTTCCTCGCATCGGTCAAAGTCAAGAGACTGGGTGCCACGACAGCAGGCCCCTTCACAGAGCGTGAGATTTCAGAAGTAGGCAGACTTCTTAAAACGGTGTTGCTCCAATCACAGAAGTCAGTTGCAATCTTCAGCGTAGAGGGAAAGAAATACCCTGACAGTGCCACTCCCTTTATGCACGTGAAGGTTGCCTCGATTGAGGAGGCCCGAGTCCTGGTGGAATACGCAATCGTGGTAGCTGACGGCCAGGATTTTCTCATTACGCCCAAGAGTAGCAAACTAACGAGCATTACTTTGGGCTTCAAAGCATACAGGGCCGGAAAGCAGCCGAGGCTAGCTCACATTCTTAACCACATCAAAGCCTCGCCATTCTCAAGGTTCATTAAAGAGATTACCTTTCAGCAGACGTTCACAGTCAACACAAAGGCAGGCGGTAAAAAGAAAAGATCGAGACTCGTGAGGCAAATCTTTGTACAAGTGAAAACAGGACTCGGCAGGCACTCAGAACCAGCCAGAATCGACAGAACTAACAAAGATCACGCTATGTACGCACTCCCTCTGGAGTACCATTGGTCTGGTCTAGGCACAGTTTTCATCTCGAAGTGCTCCGCCTTGATTTGCCGAAGCTGTGAGGGTAGAGCAGCAAACGGCCACAGCTCAAAAAACTGCCCCGTAAAGATCTACGGACTCACTGGTTCGGCATCCCAGCCCGCAGAGCCCAGCGTGCCACCAGCTGAGAGCAACATCCCGCCAGGATTTGGTGAAGGAACAGGCCAGAGCACTGATCAGAAGGCTCCCAGCCGCACACCTCAGAGGCACGGTGGACACCCCCGTAACTGCAGGTGCTCGGCTTGCAATAAAGGTAACAAAGTTTCACACACCTTCTGTGATTATGTTTTACATTGCTGCTATGCTTCTTCCACTTGTCTTGAATTCCTTGCTTGTAACTTAACACAAACTGCAATCCGGCAGGGAAAAAGAGATCTCTTGCACAATCCGAACCGACACCAAGCCCAGGGGAACGGAAGAAAACTGCAGGAAGCGGCAGGATAGAGCAGCTCACTCAAATTGCTCAGCAAGAAGGAGCTGAGTTGCAAAACAGGTTTAAAGCATTGGAAGATATGGACTTTGAGACTTAATTCTGCTGCCTTTCCTCTCCGAAAGATCTCAGGTTGCCATTGTGTTGAAAAGCTGACATCTAGGTTGTACTCCCATTGGCACCACCAGACATTGATCGGCTTTCAATTGTTAATTTCAGAGTTGCCTGATAGTGCTCATCGTGTAACACAGCACAACACTCTAAGTATGAGTGATAGCAGTAAAACATTCACACGGCATCTCAGAGCTGTTCACACAGTTCCATCTTATGCTAATTCTCCAGCACACACCTGCATTTCTCTTCCAACTCAAAATTGTGCTGCCTCTGTTTACAATCGACTTAAACAAGCCAGTAGTGTCAGTTTATTTTTTGCCCTGCTCAATTTAATCTCCAACTTTCTCACCCTGTCTGTGAAAATTCACAAGTCAACTGCTAGCACACCCACCAGACTGGTGAGACATACTGTGTGTACACTCACTGCGGAGGGCAGTACTAACCAGCTCAACAATAAGGTCATAGATATAGTTAAACACCTGTTGGGTCGGAAAATAAACAGTACGGTAAACCTTTCAAACAGATACATAGAAGTCACTAAAAATGTTAGTAACTTAACTAGTTTCTATGCCACTAATAAGTGCTGGTTTGGTAGTGTGACAATACAGTCTGTTAGCATAATATACACCTCTGATAGCTTAAGAAAACAGTCCTCAAACCGAACTCGGCAGGCTGTTAACTTAAGGCAACAGTATGTCAACTTAACACACATATGTGTTAACTTAACACGGCAGTCTGATAACATATATCATACTGATAACTTGACACACTTTCATGTGAACATAACACACATGTATGAAAATTTGATACGGCAACTTGTTTGGACCGCGGAAAGCCCAAATAAACCCATATACTTTCCGAAGCGGTTTGCTGCTAACCTGAAGCGGGTCACGGCGAACTTAGCTTGGTGTTTAAACAACTTAGAACCGAATGCAATACACCTTAATAGTAATGATAAAATAATTTTACGAGAGGCCCGGGAGCACGAACGCATGATTTTAGGGGAAAAGGCGGCTATAAGCACCAAAATAATGAGAAACCCTAACTTCTTGAGTCGATACCTAGGGAATATGGGACTGGTAGAGGTGCGTAGGAGTAAAATTGGGCGAAAATATTTCACACAATGCTTATATATGACAATAAGGGATAGTAGGGAAAAAATAAAGGCAAACGGACAACCTTGGACCGGAAGCGAATTGCATGAGGCACAATTCGTTAAAAATCGAAAATTTGCAAAAAAGAGCCTAGAACCAAAAAAATTCAGGGAAGGGACCCGAGGACATATACGAAGCCATGTGCGAAAGAGGAATGCTTAAATAAACGATATGGTAGCTGAGGGGAGGCACCAAGCGGGTGTAACGCGTAACACGGAGAGCACAATAATGCTCAGAAGCCACGGGAATGGGGGAAGCAAGGTGCGCACTGGTCTTGCAAAAGACACACGGAATGTAGTCAAGCGGGCTACAGATAACTTATCTCGGTCTCCAAATAACTTGAAATGGAATGCATTTAACCTCAAAATACGGGCTGATAATTTAACACAATATATGTATCAAATAACTATAAGGCACCAAAATAAATTTCCATTTACAGTAATACCTCACATTTAAGGAAATGCTGGGTTAAGGAAACAGCCAGATTTTCGGGGGGGCGGAAAAATGCGAAAAAAGCTGGGCTGGAAAAAAACATTAAGAAAATGTACCCAAATAAGGAAATGAAGGCTGCCGAATCATTTCGTTAACGGAAATCGGAATGTCATATTAAGGAAACGAAGGCTAGCTGAACATCAGAAAATTCCATTATTATTAAGGAAATTGTAGCTGAATCTAAGGAAATTATAGTCGATATTTCATGAAATTCTGGAAATTGAGCAAGCATGGTGCGAGTAGCTGACTCGCTAGCATCCTGTCGCGTGGAACGAGCACACGCCTTCCTGTGGGCTACCAGAGCCGGCATGTGCTCAAAGCCCTTCATACACGAGTGACATGAATAGCGGGATGCACGGACTACTATCGGATTTTGCGCTACTTGCACCACCTCGTTCCCTTTAGTCTTCACAAAGCGCGTGAAACCGTGATCGAAGAGACGCGAAGTTTTCCGCTTTTTCGGATCTATTGCTACTTTCGTCGCTAAGGACTTCGCGATTGGAGAAGGGACTACCGATTCGGAAATAGTGGCACTTGATATTGACTCGCTCCCTATTGGGATATCCATAATTGCGGGAAGGTCCTCATCCGAGTCTTCAACCAACTCAACCGTGTCACTCTGCATTGATGCATTCTCGGTCTCACCGCTGGGACTCTCATTGAGTGGCGATTTGGCCTTGATACGCGTGATGACTATCGACTTCAAGTCGTCGTAGTCTTCCTTACTAATCATCCCACTTTGCAAGTCAGCATGCAATTCTCGCAGTTCCTGGCGACTGCTCGGATCCATGGTGAATTTAAGAGAATGCGCTAGCTGACTGCGCTTTCCAGTCCCTAGGGGTCCCGTGCCCACCAAGAAATCCCACGTGGTGTCGTTGGTGTATGTGACAAAGGCATGGAGCCGATGCAGAGTCATGTATGGTGTGCCCGCGGCGAGGACCACATCCACGTAGCAGTATTTGGTGAACTCTGCAGGGCTGCCGTCACATCTGGCCACTCTGGCCCCTGTCTCCGCATCGAAGATGGTCAAGCCAAGCCGGTTGACCGTTCTGATGGGGATGATGTTGCAATTGGCTCCAGTGTCCAGAAGTAGCGCTTTGTACAACATGAGCAGACCCCCAGAGGCCACCAGAGCCATCCCTTGTGACAAAGACTCGTTCAGAAGCTTGCACACAGGCTGGACCTGTGCCATGGCGGTGAGCTGCTCTTCTGTAAGGCCACTGAGCATCTTCTTCTTCAGCAGCTCGTATGCTTTGGCCTCCATGGTCCCTGCGTGTAGCTCGCCCCTCTCGCTGAAGTCCTTCACCCCGAAGCTCTCCTGGACAGTGGCCGCTGTAGCAGTGACGCGCACCGTGGTTTTCCCCTTCCTGGGCTGCTCCACCATGTCCTCCGGCATCTCGTCCAGAGGAATCTCCTCCTCGTCGCTGTCGTCGCCAGACTCCATGCCTGGGCAGTCGTCGTCTTCGTCGTTGTCGTGATCATTATCTCTGCCGATGCCCTGACAGTCTGCAGCTAAGGCTGTTGGCATGGGGAGCTGATCGGTCTCAGCTAGCTCCACCAGGGTTTCCACACCCCTGGGAGCTGTTATCCGACCCTCTGCCACGAGTCCAGCAGCTAGTTTACGGAAAGCCGCTCCTAGACTCTTGATCACGGAAGCCATGAGCTGCACCTTCCTCTGCATCTCGTCCGCGCGCCGCAGGCGCCATGGGCACCTGTGCGTCGGCCTCGTACTCTTCAGGTGTCTTCACTGGGAAGCCCCTCATGCGTTGAGTGCTGCCCAGGGCTACCGCCGGGGCTGCTGTGAGCTCGGACTCTGCACCCTTGCACAGTGTCTCGGGGAGTGCCCCCAAACCCAAGGTGTCGAGTGCGCTCGAGAGTGCCTCTTCACCCATCTCCTCGGCCATTGCTGAGAGTAAGTCGGTTGGAGAGCCAGATGGCGCTCCTGCTCCTGCGCTGCCACGGTGGTGCACATGTGTATCGGCGATGTACGTCTCCCTCTCCGCGACGCGCGCTGCGACTGGCTCCTCGTCGGAGCCCTCGTCCTCGGACAGTACCTGCGATCTCACACTGCCCGCACGACTGGCAGTCTTCCGGGCAGCCACCATGCCCTGGTACTCAGCCTTCAACGCTTCAGGGTTGCCAGTGGCGCCCTTCTGCTTGTCCTCTGGTGTCTGCTTGGCTCGGTACTTGTCTTTCTCGTCGCTAGGCAGCTGCTGCCAGTCCGTCACCAGGATGCCCCAGTCGGAGCTCTTGAAGCGGTTCTTCAAGTTGTACATGCGCAGGGCGGCATTCTCCGCGTCCCACCACTTGCTGGAACCAAGTCTGCTCTCGTGGAACCCGGCATGCATCTTGACGTGCTTGTAGCCGCTCCTGCACTGCTCAGGATCGGACTCATGCCAGCCCCCTCCGAAGCAGCGTAAGCACTTGGGCTTGTCGTTTGTGCGAGTGCCCTCCGCTGGCGGCGGCGTCTTGTTGTAGGAGGACTTCTTAGTTCTTTCGGCAACGTTCACCTCCTTCTTCATCTTCTTGGAAGGCGGTGTCTCCGCCTTCTTGCTGTTCTCTAGCTCGCCTGGCTGCCCTTCCCCAGCGGACTCAATCTTCTTGATCGAGTTCTTTATCGCCTTGAGGTCGAGGCCATGTTGACGAGCCTCCCAGGTAGAGTACTGGCAGCCACACCGCCTGGTAATCTCCTGCAGGAAGGTGAGAATCCAGGACTCCGCGTCGCCCTTGAGCTTGTCCTGAACCTCGATGATGGACTCCAGGTCCTTCCAGGTCACCCGATTGGGTGGCGGGAACTGTGCCCTCAGCTGCTCCTTCACCCGTGTCTGGAAGATCTTGATGCGCAGGTTTTCTACGCAGTCCTCGATGAAGGTGCGCAGCTCCTCGTCGCTCAGCACCTTCCCAGTGTTGAGCTGCATCTCCCTGCGTTGACACATCTTCATGTACGTTAGCCCATCCTGCCCCACCTCCTGCGGCTTCTGTGTCAACAGATCCACTTTCTCTTGCGTTCCCTTCATCATAAACTTCTTGTCAAGGGCAACGATAAAACCCCTGAGCGCGTAGAAGTACTGCATGTCACGGGTGCCATCATGTCCCGTCAAGCCTTTCAGCGAAGTTCCATCAGTCAGATAGTCGTTGGAAACCTCCCCTTGGGCGTCTTGGTTCGTCACTGGCCTCGCTATCACCCACGTGGTACCAGCATTCATTTCATTGAAGGGGGGCCTAGCACACGGGATGGTACCCTCGAGTGGGCCATGTTCACTAGTGTCTTTGAGGACTCGGTCCATGTTGGAGGCCACTACACCCCCTTTCTCATAATTCTCACGCCACCAGCTGAGAGTTTGCGAATTCTCGCCAGCCAGACATGCAGGGATGATATCCCACAGATACTCAAAGTCAGGAGGTGTCTCTCTCAGGGTCTTGATCTGCGCATCGGTGAGCGTTCCAGCCGCGGACCTGAGCCTCCTTCTGACATTGGCGTTGTGCTGCCGCACAAAATTCTCGCACATGTCGGCGAACTCCCTCAGAAACTTGGGACGGTCTTCCTCCTTGGTGCCCGTGTAGATGGGCAGCGTACCAAGGTTGATGCGCGCGGAGTCAGTGTACTCCATTTCCTCCTCGAATATCACCAACGGCTCTTGGGCTTGGACCTGAGGTTGCACTGGTGCTTGGGCTTGGACCTGAGGTTGCACTGGTGCTTGGACCTCGGGCTGACCTCTGGCAGCCCCTTCCTCTTCTTCCAGCTCTGTGAAGTGCTGGCTCACCCGTATCGCTCTCTGGGTACGCCTCTCTGCCCTTTGCTGCTTCTGACGGTCAGTACTGGATTCCGTTGCTATTTTCCCGGTGGAGAGGAGATGCTGGTGTGAAGGCTCTTTTCACTCCACACTTCCAAGCTTACCAGTACGGATAAATCCGTCCCTGGCTTCACCTTTCAGTGCTTTGCTCTAAGTAGCAATCACTGCCAGGATAATCTCGTTCATAAATGGTGTGCATAGTTTCGTCTGTGACTTGACCCTGTCTTGCACTGCTTCTTCTAGATGTTCAGCAACGTTGCCTGAGCCCTCAGTGTGCCTGGTCAGTACAGTAACTCGGAAGAATGCCAGCATGGGTCAAGTTGTCGCAAAGAACGCTGTCGTGATGGTGGACACGGACAGCCCTGTTTCGCTCTACGCCTTCAGGCGTACCAGTACGGATGAATCCGTCCCTGGCTTTACCGTCTGGTGCTTCGCTCCAGCAGGATGTCACTCCCCGAAATAGCCCAGCATACCATTCTCAACGCTGCAACCATAGTGGACAATAGGCACCGGGTTCCGCTCTGATCGCTGTCGCTGTACTTTGCAAGACTGGTGAACTTCGAGTGCCACAACAATCTGTTTCCCTCAACCTCTTCCAAGGCTTACCAGTACGGATAAATCCGTCCCTGGCATCACCATTCAGAAGTCTCGTTCTTCAGGGCTGCTGTTGCACTCTCAGAATTACAGACGACATGTCTGTAATATGGCTCATTTTTGTTTTGTAAAAGACTGTTAATCACAGTTCTGACACTATCGCACAAGAGCAAGTTCCACAAATGTATATCTTTACAAGCAGAAGAATGCTGTATCTCACAAATTATATCATAACACTGCTGTTTTCGCGGTCTGAGCGAGTCCTGGCTATTTTCGGAATCACTGTTACGAAGGCAAAACAAAAATGAGCGTCTGCCTCACCCTTCCACGCCGCCCTACTTATTCTCACTATTTCTGAACAAGTGTAACACCCGCTTATCTTTCCGTATCTCTTCACTGTCATAACTCCTCACGCGTACCGTACAGCGCGTGTCATATGTTCGTCACAGAGACTGCTACAGCAAGTGTCACAACCCGGCTGAGGTACACGATAAGCCGTGGTTTGTGACATGCGTGTGCAAGTATGTAATAATTCGCGTGCATGAGTGTGGCTTTTCCTTGGACCGACTCCTTTGGCACACCGTAGCCGCAGAAGATCAATTGCACTATGTACCCACACCGGGGATCAAAGCATTCAGCCATGATTATGTGTGTGTGTGTGAAAGAGAGTGAGCATGTGTATAATAATAATAATAAAACATTTACGCTAGCAAAGGGGACAAAGTCCTGAGAGTGCGGTATCCCTGCAAAGCAGGCTAGTGAAAACACCAAGGGCTACTCCCCCTACTATAGCGCTATAGCGCGTGTATCACATGTATGCAAAATGGGCATGTGCACCACCAACTCATGTATAGTGAGCCTCCATTATTTTTCACATGATGTTCGCCCCCACCTAAGCAATTGCCACAAGCTGACGGACATCGCCATACATGTGTAGCAGAAAAGTAACTCTGCTACGAGGGTCATATATTGCTTGCTCAGACTTCAGCTAACACTCCAAGAGGTTGTTGACATCAACATTATCCACATCAACATGTATAACGCTCCATATATTCTTCACGATTTGTTGCAGACATGTCTCATCAATTAGGCAATCTTAGTATTGATTATGCAGTTAGCGCTAATTGCGCGCAGCGCGCCGCGATGTTGATGTATTGATCGGTGCGTGAGCATTTACATTCTGCACATTCAACAGATTGTTTTCGATGCCATGCATGTGCAAATGCTAAATAGTATGTAAGATATGTATGCAGAGTGTTTGCTTATTCGACTACACGTGTATCTACACTACAATTGCCAAGCGTAAGCAACGTGCGAAAGCTAAGAAAACGTTCGTACTAGAAATAAGTAATCATAGTAACTATTTGTGTCCCTGATAATCATATTGGATAGCCAAACCTTGCTCCGCCATTCAATATTTGCAACTAGCTTACATTACATGTACGCCGCCACCATATATCATATCTAGCTATATAACACATTTAATATCTCACATCCCAAATCATATCGCCGTACATACATAACAACCGCCCAACTGATAACTAATGAATACCTGAACGAAAGGGATATATCATCATCCATACACCGCCACCAAGCGCAACCAACACGCGAACGCTAGGGAAAAGTTTGCACTAGAAAGTAACGTATCATTATAGTAACTAGCTATGTCGCCTTGGTAATCATATTGGACATCCAAACCTTGCTCCGCCATCCTCTATTTGTAACTAGCGTATACTACATGTACGCCGTCGACATAATATATCATATCTAACCATATAACACATATAATGTCTCACATTGCAAATCATACCGCCGTGCATAACAACCGCCCAACCAATAACTAATGAACTACTCTGGAACCCGAGTCTCCGGACCGAAATAGCGCGAATATTACTTAGGGTTTGTAACGCAGATTGAGCTTATGGGCGTCCGGAGACTCTGGAAGTACTTGTCAGGGGGGGTCCTCCGAATCCCCTAAAATTTGTATGGTGGCAGCAGGGGGTTATATAATGCAGGTTTACTGCTTGACGCATGTCCAGGAGATGCCTGGAACTCCTAGTACAAGAGATACCAGTGTCAAAATCACCAGTTGGCCAGCGAAACAGGGTATCTGCAGTTTCAAAATAAAGTAAAATGTCATAACTTTTTCATTTCAAGGTTATTTCTTGTGAAAGACGCGGCGAATCCCATGAGCATCTTGCCCCTAGTTCATTACAACGTGTCACATGCCATGAAAGGTACTTACGGACATGTTGCTATTAGCCGTCAATATAAGAGAGGTCCCGTCTTTCTCTATAGGTGCTTTACCGCTATCAATATGATATGCTATATGCTATTTGATATAGTGCAAGCTTACATTCCAAATATATATACTAAATACATAGTATTTTCCATTAACGCCTCTTCCTCTGGCCAGGCTCTAGTGAAGAATGCGATGAGCGTTGAGGTCTCTTCATACCACTG
Source organism: Cymbomonas tetramitiformis (assembly GCA_001247695.2). NCBI lineage: Eukaryota > Viridiplantae > Chlorophyta > Pyramimonadophyceae > Pyramimonadales > Pyramimonadaceae > Cymbomonas > Cymbomonas tetramitiformis. Next base: position 36,570 of record LGRX02005532.1, read on the forward strand.
CCACGTTTCTCTTGTGCCTCTGTCAAAACAAGTCCACTTGGTGTCGAGCAAATGTCACACATCTTGCAACCTCGTGACATTTTGATTTTGTCGCCAAAGTGATCCAATAACATTTGGTGTCTACAATCTTTGATGTTGAAACAATAATTGCCCATCTCTTTGAGTTTGCTTCGTTTCGATTCTTGATTTTCTGTATTCTTTTGAAACACGATTTTGATATTTTGCAAGTTCTTTGGTGAGAACGACAACATGCAGTTAGCCCGCTCGCCATCTCTTCCTGCTCTACCAATTTCTTGAACATATGCCTCAATAGATTGTGGCATCGTGTGGTGTACAATCCACCTGACATCTGCTTTGTCTACACCCATGCCAAAGGCATTGGTCGCCACTACTACTCGGATTTTTCCTGTCATAAAGTCTTTGTACACTTGTGAACGATCGGAAGATATCATTCCTCCGTGATAGTGTGCCGTCGTGATTAAAGCACCCGTATGCTCTTGTTGACTCAACCAGGTTGCAACCTTCTCACATTGAACTTGAGTCATACAATAGACGATGCCAGCAGAGGTGGACGGTTGATCCAATATGAAACTATGTATTTGTCGCCAACTCCCTTCAATGTTTTGCCCGGAAACTGTCTCATCTTCCAAAATCTTGTCTAGGATACTCACATACAGATTGGGTCTATGCGAGTTGGTGCAAAACTCCATGGGTTTCTTAAGCTTTAGCAGTACTTTAATATCTGATTTTGTCTTGTCTGTGGTTGTCCCTGTAACTGCCGTGAATGGTACGTCCGGGAAACGGTCTCTCAGTTCTCCGAGCCTAGCGTATGCCTTTCGTGAATAACAAACAAACATCCGCCCTAGGGCTCCAATACGCCACGGGACCTAAAAGAGGAGTGCAATACCTTTCCAAAACAGTTTCATTTGCTCGGTTCCGAGCTCTATAGCTCCCTCGAAGAAATATCTAAGATGGCCAATTATCTGCAATGCACAAGCCAGCCACAAACCGTGGTTAGAATAGCTCACAAACATCCGCGTGTGGGCTAACGTACGCAAGTTAAACTGAAAGGGGGCACTCTTAGCTGCCGAAAACTTTTCGAATTGTACGGTTCCGACATTTGTAGCTCATGCTATGAAACATCAAAGATGCCCAAGGAACAGCGGAGCCTGCGCCTGCTCTACGTTCACACGTGAATAACAAACAAACATCCGCCCTAGGTCCAACATAGAACACGGAAACCAAAAGAGGAGTGCAATACCTTTCCAAAACAGTTTCATTTGTTCGGTTCCGAGCGCCATAGCTCATGCAACGAACTAGCGAAGATGACGTTCACGTGAATTAAGTATCGCAATCTTCGAGAAGCCTACGCGCTTAAGCTGACGTCCTTGAGGTTGCAGTGAGAACTCGCCGCAGAAAACAAAAGTTACTTATATTATGAACAAAATATTCAACTCTCAGACCATAAACATATCGGCATCATGAGCCAGTCGGGAGCGAAATACGTTGTTGAGCTGCCGACTGCCGAGGTCCGTAAGAAAAAGGTAGACATTTATCGTCTAAATTCTGGCTTTTGACGAGAAAGACCAGAGTTTAGACGAGCTCCACAATCATCAAGTAACGCAACCCTCGAATCGAATCGCGGCTCGTCTAAACTCTGGGGACGAGAGTACTAATGAACAATATATTGAACCGATTGAATTGTCGGATGGCCTAGTGGAGATCTCATCTTTGAGATCGACCGGGCCTAGTACCTTACCTTAGTCAATCAGCAGCAGCAGCAAAGCTCGAATCCCAACGGGCGATACAGTCGAATGTTCCATCTCACGATCGCCAGACGCTAACGATGACAGTGCCACAACAGTCGCGTGTATGTACCACGACGCCATCCACGCGTTATGGCATGGCATGCTGGGAAGCAAAATGCGAAGCACTGTCGCGCACATGATCCCGCGGTCATATGATGTAATGGCGATATCCATGTTAACATCGCATGGTAATTAATGGTGCTGTCCAAAAAGATCGACGCCTAGTGGAGATCGCATACTTGTGATCGACAGCGCCTAGACCTTTGACCTTTATAATCTTC
>LGRX02005533.1:0-31943 GCA_001247695.2 Cymbomonas tetramitiformis
TGCAGGCTGCCCCGTTGGAGCTTGAGGAGGCGGCGCTCGAGGCAGAGTGCAGGCTGCCCCGTTGGAGCTTGAGGAGGCGGCAGTCGAGGCTGAGTGCAGGCGTCTTCCAGTGGCCTCGGGGCCGGGCTGCTCCCTCCGGGCTCGAGCTCATCGGGGTTATCTTTGGCGGGGGTGGCTTGCCTGCCATTAAGCATGCCTGCGAGCAGTTTGTGGGGGACAGAGTGCCGGCGGGCGTGCTACCGTGGATCATGGCTGCGAGACTGGTGGCTCTTCTGAAGCCTGGCGGTGGGGTGCGCCCGATTGCGTACGGGGAATCGTTGCGGAGGCTTGCAGGCAAGGTGGCTTGCAGACAGATGCGGACGAGGTGGGCTACTTACTTCAGCCCGCCGCCCCGAGAGGGGGCTGCCTCTTCGGCGGCTCAGCTTGGAGTGGGGGTACCAGTTGGGGCGGAGGTGTGTGTGCACACGGTTCAGGCATTGCTTGGTGCGGACCCCACGTGGTGTGACCTGGCGCTTGACTGCAAGAACGCCTTCAACACGGTTAAGCGCAGTGTGATCTACAAGGAGGTCTCCAACAACTTCCCGGAGCTTCTGGGTATGGCGGAAAGCAGCTTCAGACATCGGGCCCGCCTTGGGTGGCAGGGGGCAGATGGGAGGTTCGGGTGGGTGGAGTCGGCAGAGGGTGCCCAGCAAGGTGACCCGTTGGGCCCCTTCTTCACTGTTGTAGCTTTGCAGCCGGCCCTCTGGGCCACTCTGGACGAGCACCCGGACGTTTTCATCATGGCATACCTCGATGGCATTCACATCATAGGGCCGCCGGATAAGGCCCGGGCGGCGTATGGCACCATTGTCCCTCTATTGAGAGCTGCGGGGCTTGAGCTGAATGTCTCGAAGAGCACGGTGTACAGCCTTGCTGCTGCTTGCCCGGAATTTGCGGACGTGGTGGACGGTGTTGGGGCGCCAATGCCTGGGTCGGAGACTCCCTTGGGTGGGGTCAAGGTGTTGGGCATCCCGGTGGGGTCTGACCAATGGGTCGCCGACAAGTGCGTCGAGATGGCGTTTGCGGCCGGGGCCGTTCTTCCTAAGCTTGCTCGGCTGGATGATCCTCAGGTGCAGCTCCTTCTCTTGAGGTTCTGTGCCCATCCGCGCTTCATGCACCTGGTCCGTGGGGTCCCGCCCCACCTGCTTATGCGGGGGCCCCTGGCCCACGATATTTGGATCCAGGAGTGCCTCCAGGAGGTGGCAGGGAGCCCTTATCCGCTGGGGGAGGAGGCGGTTGCCCTCAGCCAGTTACCTACCCGGTGGGGAGGGCTCGGCCTCTCTTCGGCGCAGCGCCTGGCCCCGGCTGGGTGGCTTGGGTCCTGGGCCCAGGTGTGGGGGCGAATGGTGGTCTTGTTCCCGGCGGTGAGGGACATGCTGCCGCACCTTGGTGCCCCGGAGGGTTCGGAGGCCGGAGAGCATCCGTTGGCGGCGGGTATGGTTGCGGCAATGGGGGACGTGTGTGGTGCGCGGGCTCGGGTGGTGGAGGCTTTGGGTGCGGGACATCCGGTGCCGGAGAGCTTGAGGGTGCCGGAGGAGGCGCCGGTTTGGGGGGGATTCGGCTCAAGTCAGCCAACGCGTCAGAAAGAGCTAACTAATTATCAACATGGTTCCGACTGGCTGCGCTTGTTTGATGGGGCAAACTCCTCTGTCCGGGCTCGGTTGCTCAGCCTCTCCCGAGATGGTGCTACGGCACACCTCAATGCCCTCCCTCATGAAGGTGGATTCCGCATGCGGCCCACTGCTGCGGTCATTGCGCTGTGTCTTCAGCTTGGGGCTTCGATCCCCTTGGTCGGGAAGTCTCGGCTTTTGGCACGTGTTGTTGTGCGTGTGGTGAAGTGGTGGACGAGTTTGGGTACCATTACGTGGCCTGCAACAGGCGGGGGATGTTCACCTATCGACATGATGCAATCCAGGATGTTCTGTATGAGATGCTGCGCAAGGTGTTTGACCCGGCCTCGGTGAAGCGCACCCACGTCTATCACAGGAGCTATTCCCCGCATTGGAGGCCTGACATCACGGTGCTCAACTTTGATGGGCGGGGGAGACACCTTGTCATCGATGTTGCGGTGGGCTTTCCTTGTGCCCAAACACATGTGGACGGAGCAGCTCGCGTTCCGTTGCACACTGCAGCGGCGCTGGAGCGGCAGAAGGCTTACACGTACGGCGATATCAGACCGCACAGGTTGGTGGCTTTTGCCGTGGAGGCCTTTGGTGGATTGGGGGAGCAGGCCAAGCAACTCTTGCGGGATTGCGCTCGCAAAAGGCAGGATCGGATGGGGCCGGAGATGGCTTCGGCAACGTGCTCTACACCGACATTCGAGTCTTATTGGGGGCAGAGGATCATGGTGGCGTTGCAAGGCGCGCAGGCCTTCGGCCTTCACGGCAAGGCCCTTGAGGACTACCCTCAGTAAAGAGTTACCCTCAGTAAAGCTTTCTTTGCTCATGGCCTCTTCCACCACCTCCCCGCTCCTCCCGCACCCACATTTACCTTCCCACTGTCAGTGTCTCCCCTGGCTCTCTTCCCCTTAGCTGAATGACGCTTCTGATCATAACATGCGGCCCCTGCAAGCGGGCAGAAAAAGTCCTCTGGGTTAGGTATGATTCTATCTAATATTTATATAATATTGGAGAAACTTTTTGCCGCTTCCTTCAATCCTATGTTGATATGTATGCAAATCAACTGGCATTATTTGAATGTACAATCGAAAGTCATTCTTAGACTTTCATGAATGATCATCATCCAATCTGGATGGGTGCTGGAATCTGTGGCAGAAATATGTCATCTATGACAAGACGCTTCCAGGAGTCCAACGAGATCTGGGCCGCGCGCTCCTTAGTGCTCTTCCCCAAAAATACAAGGACATGATCGGAAAGGAGCACGAGAATCTTGACGGCGATAACATCGAGCAACCCACAATCACAATAACTTTGTGGTGGTGAGGCCAGATCCAATCAAGCCTCCCACGCACTAGACATTGCATGCATATACACCTGCATACATGTCATACACAATGGACCTCCCTTATATATCTACCCAAGCAACCTTGCTTTTGTATGCCGACCCTAAAAACCCTAAAACCGCATTGCTTCCTCCTGACCTTGCGCGCCAACTGCCAAACTGAATCTGCAACCCCCTCGCACCACTCCCAACCCAAAGCTCTTGCGCCGGAAACCCTGCCAAATGTCTGCGAATCTGACCAATGCGCTCCACACTTGCACCGCCACTGTTGTTCTGCGTTGTTCCTACTTGGGGTCCCATCCCCCGACATGCCTGTGCGTCCCAAGCCCTCCCGGTGGCCGATAGTTCACCATCCCGTCTTCGCCTTCCCGACAGTTGCTCGCCGTTAGTTCCGGCACGGCCAGCAACCTCGCCCAATGGGCCCAGAAGCTGATGAGATGCCGTTTGCAACCTGTTGTAAGTGGTCATCGCCGCCGGGATGGCCCCCCGGGCTCCGAGGGACCCGGCATGTGTCAACTCCACCCACGTGCCTCTCCACGTCTCCATCATCACCCTCCACAGTCCCCCCCCCTGTCAACAGCCCCCTCAAGAAGGCCGGCCACCCGTCGCTCACGCCCATCAAGGTGGCCACCCTCCCTCCCAAGGCCATTGCTTGCTCGCGAGGCCCCACTCCGCTCTGAGTCCGCACCCCACCCTCCGGGGCCCGGCGATGAGAAGTCATCCCACTCGCCAAGATATCCCCGGGCAGTGTGGCCGGGCCGCCTGCGCCCGTATCGCCTCTGCGCCACAAGGCCCCTCCTTGATCCTCCCTGCTCCGTGCTGCGCCTCCGCCGCACATCCTCCATGCTCTCCGTAAGCCCCGATGCCACCGCGCCGCTCGCCCACCCCACCCGTAGGCTCGGCCGATGCTCATGCTGCGTCCCCCCAGATCCCTGCGTCCCACCACCCGATCCATCCTGCGTGGCATAGTCTGTCTCCTCGAACGCGCCCTCCCACGCCCTATCCATCAACGCCAACCTCTCTACCCCCTCCCGTTGAGCCGCCTCCCCCCGATCCGGGTTCGGGCCCATGCCTTCTCTCACACGCCCTCCGCCAGCCCAGCGCCACCCTACTCCGGCCGGGCATCGCCCCACAGCCCGCCTGATGATCAGCCCTGCGACCCCTCGTGCGAAAACAAAAGAAAGCTGCCGGATCCACTTCTCCTTCCAGCCCACCGCCCCATCATGTGTCGTCTCTTCGGCCCGGTCTTCGTCTCCGTCGCCATCCACCTGCTCTCCTCCTTCCACATTCTCCTCCATGTACCGCCCCTCCCTGAAGCACCGCTGCATCTTCTGAAGGAATCCATACGCCGCAGGCCCAAGTCCACCGTACACCTCCACTCCAAAGGGAATAAAGTGGTGTGGGCGGACATCTCCATACGTTGCAACGTTGCTCTCCTCCATCTTCTTTGCCGCCGCCCCGGGGGCCATCATGGCCGCTCCCAGGTGCGCGTCTGACATCGGCCGCGCTGTGGCCACATCAAACAGTGCATGCTGCCCCGGTCCCTCCGCATCCAGCACGGTCACATCTGGGCAATGGTTCGGTGAGTAGGTCAAGTGGCCCGTGAAATCATCGTGCAACGCAGACGCCAACGGATAGGCAGACTTGGCCACCTCGAACAGCACCCTTTGCAGCTTGTGGTGAATGCAAGAGTACCAATTTCCTCCCCCAGCCCCCACTCCCCCCCGGCATGCCAGTAAGTGTGTCCCGGTGGGATCCCGCTCTCCCCCACAATCGGGGCACTCCTCCACCTGGCCAAGGAGGGGTTGCTCCGCATGAAGAATGTGCCGCAGGGCCACCCGGTATTCCGCCGAACTGAGCTCCAAGGCTGGGCAACATGGAACACCCCTCAAGAAAGCCGGCCCAATACTGTTGTAGGTCACCGAGAAAAGCCAGGGGAGCCGAGACGCCCCCACATGCCCAGCCAGCCAAAGCCAATCCGCAGAGTGGAGGACAGCAGCATAGACCCGTTGGATACGTTTTTGAGACCTGCTGTAATCACTCAACTTCTTGACGTCGTCCGCCTTTGGCACTTGTGGTGGCAAATGCTAATTTGCTCCCCTCGCCTCCCCAATCACCTCCATCGCCTCCGACACCTTCTGCATGGCCGCTTGCAAAGAAGTGACATACGGCAAGTCGCTCTCAGCCCCGAGGCCCTCGGTTCCCGCCGTCACTGTTGGATAGAGCTCCCGCATATCCTCCCAGACTTGCGCAAACCCGCCAAGCCAGGCCGCATTGCTCACCCTCGCCGCCTTAGTAGTGAGGCCCATCCCATGTGGGAGGGTGGCAAACTCACAGGAGTGCCACGCCAATCCACCGCCAGGCAGCAAGTCCCGCAACGCCCCCTGCATCCTCCTGTCATGCTCCTCAGCCGCCTCCCGCATCATCTCCGGCGGCACACCTCGCAGCCAGAACCCCAGCCTCGGGTGGGCACAGAATCGAAGCAGGAGCCCCTGGGCCTGCGCATGCCCAAGCTTGTTCAAGAGGGGCAGGATGCCACATAGCTCCTCCACCTTCTTCAACATCTCCACACTGACCGCCTCTGCCTTCCCCACCGGCACCCCAAGACATCGATGAAGTCCAGCTCCCCCCGTGCACCCGGCCTCCCGGCCTCGAAGCAACTGGCGTCCCCCTCAGGCGAGAAAGCCGCCGACTTCACCGGCTGAATATCCAGGCCAATCGCCACTGCCTCCTCCATATAAGTCTCATAAGCGAGCGCCGCTTCAACGGAGAGCCCAGGAAGAAAGCGTCATCCAAGTAGGCAAAGATGACCACGCTAGGGTGTCCCTCCTGAACCCGCTCCAGCACCACCTGCAACGGGGCAGCCAAGTAAAGTGGCCCCAGGGGGTCCCCCTGCTGCGTGCCCTCCTTCGACTTGACAAATCGCATCACCGAGCCATCAACACCCCCCAGCCGAAACCCCAGGTTCGCATCCATCCCATAACAAAGGTCCGTCCATGCCCACAGCTCCGGGAAGTCCCGCTCGATAGCCTCAAACATTGCCTCACGGTGCACCGCATTGAAGGCATTCCTGGCATCTGCCTTAACACAGACCCATTCCGGGTGCCGATCCAGGGCCGCCTGAACAGTGTGGACCCCCAGGTCCGCCCCTCCCTTCACCGCAACCCCAATCTGGGCCGCCCGCAGCCCACCATGGTCATCATCCTGTCGACGCCCACAAAATCGAGCCCTGAGGGCCTTCGCACGCTGCCTGCATATGACCTTTGCCACTAGCTTCCGGAGAACTTCGCCACACGCAATGGGCCGGACGTTGACGCCGAGGTCGTCCTTCAGCAACGCCACTAACCTAGCGCCTGCCAACCACTCCCGAACCCCCGCGGGGCCCGACCTGCCGCCAGATGGTTGCACACCTCCAACAGTGCATCTCGCCCACCAGAGACATGGACCGCCCACATATGCTCCCAGCGCCACTGAGAGCTGCCCGGTCCCGAGGCCCGCGGCAGATTACGCATTACATCATCGAACGTCTTCTCATCCAGCTCAAGCGCCTGCCCCCGAAGCTCCCGCCGGCGATCCTCTTCCACATCTTGCCTCCTGCCTGTCCCAGCCGGGTGCAACCGCTCCAGCTTCAGCAACGTCTCCTCCGTCGCTGGTGCCAGCTTGGCCAACTCCAGCCTCTTCGCTGCCTTCCCCAGCTGCCCCGCCTTCACCAACCGCACAGCATCTCGCAGCACCCGTTCCTCATCCGCCTCGGCCACAGCTCGTCGATCCCCCGGCACCTCCGCATGCAACCCCTCCCACTCGCCGCGTAGGAAGCGGGCGCAACGCTCCTTAATGACCTGGGCCACACCCTGCTTCACCCCCTGTTGGACCGGCTGAAGAACCAGGCGTGGGAGTAAAAAGAACAGCTTGTAGGCCTCGACGTCCTCTGTGTCCACCCGCATCCTCCGAAGCGCGACCATCACACACTCGGTGAACAGTCCCCACAACTTCTTCGGCACCATCAAGGAAGAGAAGTCGCTCACAGCACACTCGTCGACACTCAGTCCTCGCAGCCATGTCCACCCCGCCTCTCCAAGCCCATCCGGGTCCCCCACCAAGCTCTCGCCTCCGTGCTGCCCCTGCGCCCGCCCCGCCGCCCGTGGATTGCCCTGGCCCCCACTGCCGCCTCCTCCCTGAGCCGGCGCACAACGCTGAGCATAACTAACCAGACAGCCCCCACCCCGACCTTGATGCTGCCGCAATCCAGTCTCCGAGAGGATATGTCCACAGCTCTGCTCAGGGCACCGCGTGAGCCTCGCCGCAGACAGCAGAAGCCCTGATGCTTCAGGATGGCTCCGCCGAAAATGCTCCGTCAGGGCTCGTCTGCTTCCTAGGGCCCCCACCGAGCACCCCGGCACCGAGCAGACCACACCCCCCACCCGCTGTCCTGCCCCCTTCCGCCCGCCATTTCCCTCGAGCTGCGCCGACCCACTAGTCCCTCCCGAGGCACCCCCCAACGGTCTCAGTGGCTCCACAGCCCCTCCCACACCCGCCACATCAGCCCCGCGCTCTGCCCCCACCGTCCTCGTTCCTAACCTTACCCAGTGGACACCCTCACCCGCCACCCCCACGGCCTCCTCACCACCCAACTGTTCCACCGCTACAGCACCACTCCCAAGATCAACGCTAACCCCATCCGAACGCCCCGACAGTTCCAACCGAAGTGACAGACGAGGGCCCTCCACGCCCTCTCCGCTGCTCACTGCCATCCCACCCGCCAGACCATCCACTCCGGCCCGGTCCTCCCCGCTGACCCCCTCAGTTTCGCCACCCGCACCCGCGCCCGCATCCCCCCGAGGCAACCGCCGCCAACCCATAAGCAAGCCCTTCTCCGCCTCCCTGCTCCAGGCACCAACCGTCTTCACCCCGACGCGCCGCCCACCACCCCGCCTGGACAGGAAACCGTCATGATCACCCAGGCCTCTCGGCCTGTCCTCCAGCAACACCTCCTCTCTCTCCGGGTTCCCATCAAGGTACTCAATCACCGTCGCCCCCTCCACAGATGCCCCCCCCCCTAACCGTCCACCATACCAGCTGCGCTCACCTGGCCAATACACCTCCACCAGGGTGCCCACTGGCAACGCCGCCATCGCTGGGCCTACACTCTGCCCAGCCGATCTCCCACCATCAACACGCCTTTCATTATTTACACTATCCGTGACCGCCAGGTCCGCCGCCTGCACAGCCGCCCCTTCCATATCTACACTATAAACAAACCCCTCATTCGCCCGATTACCTTCATAATCAGAACTCATAGTCATAATTCATTCATTCGAACACTACGCCCAGTGACGCTCACCACCTGCCACCAAGCCGAAAAACCAAAACCAAAATCGAGCCAAAAAACAACATCCAGAAACTCATCGCCATGGAATTGCAACCGGCCGTGGCCTCAGGAGTCCTGCCTCTCACCCCGGGGGATTGGGCGGGCAGGTGCTGACGCCAGCAGAGGCATCCGTCAGATACAAATGTATCCAATATACTGGACTGTTAGCTGGGTTGGCCTGGATGGGCGCTCTATGCCAACCGCGCGGAGGGTTGTCTGTACAAAAGTGACCGCGCCCCGAAGGTCTCCGGTACCCTCGACCGTTGCTGTTGATGCAAAATCCATCTGTTGTTGGCTCCCCAAACAAATATATGAAACCATGCCTGCACAGGCGCAAAATATGTACACAACTCGAACCACACGTGTGTGCGTGAAACCCAAGACCGGATCTGGACCGTAGAGAGCAACGGCAAGCGACGGCCACCACACCAGAAGTGCGGATTCGTCCTTACGGGCCCGGGTCCAGACCACACCCACCCGACACCACCGCTAACACAACCAACACAATCAACACAAGAAGGAGAACACACAACCAAGGCTCCGATCGGCGAAGGCAGCAGCCAACACCCTGCACTCGAAGGCCTCAGCAGGGAACCCCGAGCGCTACCAACCGACACCACACGCAACCCTAGCCGTGTGGGGGGGTCATACCCCTCAGCCGGCAAACGCTCCCCCCTCCATTCTTTGTCCCCCCGCCAACCCGGCGAGGGTTAGGCCCCGGGGGGAGGGCCCTGTGTGTGTGTGTGTGTGTGTTCATGGACCAACAGGTCCCATCCATCGACCGGGAGCCACTGGGGGGCATGCCAGCAGGGTCCGCTTACTCCGTTACCCAGAGACCAACAATTGTTGGGCGATGATCGGTCACATCATATCATCCTTCCATGCTGCCTTGCATCTGGGTTGGGAATATGTATGAGTTTGTGGTATCTTGTCACGGCCCCGCCCTGCTCTTGATTTGCTTTTCACATCCACTGGGATGATGATGGGCTGGCTTTTGTTGGCCGATCTCATGCCGTTCAGTGTGTGATGCATCTTTGAGGGCGTCGGGGATTCGTCTGCGGCTGGCTCTATTTATGTCCAGTGCCTTGGGGCTTTTTCACCTGCCGGGGGACTGGTGGTTGACAGCAACGTTATGGGGTGCTGACATCTCGTTGTGAACGGGGACGGCCACTGGAATGATTTGGATGATGGGATTGTGGCTGTCCCTGTGGTACCCTTCTGACGGGTACTGCCTCTTTGAGGGCGTCGGGGATTCGTCTGCGGCTGGCTCTATTTATGTCCAGTGCCTTGAGGCTTTTTCACCTGCCGGGGGACTGGTGATCGACACCCACTTTATGGGGTACTGGCATCTCGTTGTTAACGGGGACGGCCACTGGAATGATTTGGATGATGGGATTGTGGCTGTCCCTGTGGTACCCTTCTGGCGGGTACTGCCTCTTTGAGTGCGTCGGGGATTCGTTTACGGCTCGCTTTTTGGGAGTGTCTTGGATTCGTCTGACGCTAGCTCCCTCTCCGTGTACAGTGCTCATGGTTATTACACATGCCGGGGGACTTGTGTTCTTTGACCTTGATATGAAATACTGGCGGATCGCTGTGAACGGGGACGGCCGCCGGGTGGAAGTTGGTTTTGGGAGGCGGTTATCCCTGTGGTGCCATTCTGGCGGGCACTGCCTCTTGGAGAGCTCGGTAGATTCGTCTGTCGTGCTGCGAGGAGAGGCAGAAGGTGGTGAAGTACACCTTCTATGTTTTCCCTTGAATTTTGTGGGGAGCATTTAGGTGCCCGCATGTTTCCTTTTTTTGACATGGGGTGTCCATGCTGTGTGGTGTGACTGCATTCATGACATAACCATGGACCAACAGGTCCCATCCAGCGACCGGGAGCCACTGGGGGGCATGCCAGCAGGGTCCGCTTACTCCGTAACCCAGAGACCAACAGTTGTTTGGCGACGATCGGTCACATCGTATCATCTTTCCATGCTGCTTTGCATTTGGGTTGGGAATTTGTATGTGTTTGTGGTATCTTGTCACGGCCCCGCCCTGCTCTTGATTTGCTTTTCACATCCACTGGGATGATGATGGGCTGGCTTTTGTTGGCCGATCTCATGCCGTTCAGTGTGTGCTTATCATTACCTTGGACCAACGGATCCCATCCATCGACCGTGAGCCACTGGGGGGCATGCCAGCAGGGTCCGCTTACTCCGTAACCCAGAGACCAACAGTTGTTTGGCGACGATCGGTCACATCGTATCATCTTTCCATGCTGTTTTGCATTTGGGTTGGGAATATGTATGCGTTTGTGGTATCTTGTCACGGCCCCGCCCTGCTCTTGATTTGCTTGTCACATCCACTGGGATGATGGTGGGCTGGCTTTTGTTGGCCGATCTCATGCCGTTCAGTGTGTGCTTATGGTGGTGATGTACACCTTCTTTGTTTTCCCTTGAATCTTGTGGGGAGCACTTAGGTGCCCGCATGTTTCCTTTTTTTGACATGGGGTGGCCATGCTGTGTGGTGTGACTGCATTCATGACATAACCATGGACCAACAGGTCCCATCCATCGACCGGGAGCCACTGGGGGGCATGCCAGCAGGGTCCGCTTACTCCGTAACCCAGAGACCAACAGTTGTTTGGCGGCGATCGGTCACATTGTATCATCTTTCCATGCTGCTTTGCATTTGGGTTGGGAATATGTATGCGTTTGTGGTATCTTGTCACGGCCCCGCCCTGCTCTTGATTTGCTTCTCACATCCACTGGGATGATGGTGGGCTGGCTTTTGTTGGCCGATCGCATGCCGTTCAGTGTGTGTGTGGGCAAAGTGGCATAACCATGGACCAACAGGTCCCATCCATCGACCGTGAGCCACTGGGGGGCATGCCAACAGGGTCCGCTTACTCCGTAACCCAGAGACCAACAGTTGTTTGGCGACGATCGGTCACATTGTATCATCTTGCCATGCTGCTTTGCATTTCGTGGTTGGGAATATGTATGCGTTTGTGGTATCTTGTCACGGCCCCGCCTTGCTCGTGATTTGCTTTTCACATCCATTGGGATGATGGTGGGCTGGCTTTTGTTGGCCGATCTCATGCCGTTCAGTGTGTGGGCACTTAGGTGCCCGCATGTTTCCTTTTTTTTTGACATGGGGTGTCCATGTTGTGTGGTGTGATTGCATTCATGACATAACCATGGACCAACAGGTCCCATCCATCGACCGGGAGCCACTGGGGGGCATGCCAGCAGGGTCCGCTTACTCCGTAACCCAGAGACCAGCAGTTGTTTGGCGACGATCGGTCACATCGTATCATCTTTTCATGCTGCTTTGCATTTGGGTTGGGAATATGTATGCGTTTGTGGTATCTTGTCACGGCCCCGCCCTGCTCTTGATTTGCTTCTCACATCCACTGGGATGATGGTGGGCTGGCTTTTGTTGGCCGATCGCATGCCGTTCAGTGTGTGTGTGGGCAAAGTGGCATAACCATGGACCAACAGGTCCCATCCATCGACCGTGAGCCACTGGGGGGCATGCCAACAGGGTCCGCTTACTCCGTAACCCAGAGACCAACAGTTGTTTGGCGACGATCGGTCACATTGTATCATCTTGCCATGCTGCTTTGCATTTCGTGGTTGGGAATATGTATGCGTTTGTGGTATCTTGTCACGGCCCCGCCTTGCTCGTGATTTGCTTTTCACATCCATTGGGATGATGGTGGGCTGGCTTTTGTTGGCCGATCTCATGCCGTTCAGTGTGTGGGCACTTAGGTGCCCGCATGTTTCCTTTTTTTTTGACATGGGGTGTCCATGTTGTGTGGTGTGATTGCATTCATGACATAACCATGGACCAACAGGTCCCATCCATCGACCGGGAGCCACTGGGGGGCATGCCAGCAGGGTCCGCTTACTCCGTAACCCAGAGACCAACAGTTGTTTGGCGACGATCGGTCACATCGTTTCATCTTTCCATGCTGCTTTGCATCAGGGTTGGGAACATGTATGAGTTTGTGGTATCTTGTCACGGCCCCGCCCTGCTCCTGATTTGCTTCTCACATCCACTGGGATGATGGTGGGCTGGCTTTTGTTGGCCGATCTCATGCCGTTCAGTGTAACCTGCGTGGTGTGGTGTGTGGTGTGACTGCATTCATGGCATAACCATGGACCAACAGGTCACATCCATCGACCGTGAGCCACTGAAGGGCAACCCAGCAGGGTCCGCTCACTCCGTAACCCTGGGACCAACTATTGTTGGGCGATGATCGGTCACATCGTATCATCTTTCCATGCTGCTTTGCATCTGGGTTGGAAATATGTATGAGTTTGTGGTATCTTGTCACGGCCCCGCCCTGCTCTTCATTTGTTTCTCACATCCACTGGGATGAGGGTGGGCTGACTTTTGTTGGCCGATCTCATGCCGTTCTGTGTGTGTGAGCTGAGATTGCCGATCCTTGATTCAGATTGGTGGAATACGTATGTGGGAAAGGAGCACAACAGCACGAGATATGAATGTGAGATGTCATTGGAGAATTGGGGAGTTGGTGGTGCGTAATGCCACGAGGTATAGACTACCTAGGAAGTGCAGCAGATTTCCAATGTATACGGTCATGTATATATATATATATATATATATATGATGTAGCACGAAAGCTCTTTTAGCACGGATGCTCCTTTAGCACGGATGCTCCCTTAGCACAGATGCTCCTAGCTATGTCAGGCATGATGCGATTACATATAAATAAATGTTGAGTGTATATATGTCCTGGTGTAAACTAGAAAGAAGTGAGCAAGTCTAGGAGCAAGCCATGACAAGATCTGAAGGTATCAGGAAACAGATTGGTGGCAAAAGCTGATCGCTAGAAGACTTAAGAAGCTTGCAGAGCCGGGTTACGTCGTCATCCATTGCTAGAAGGCTTGCAGAGCCCTTTGCACCAGAGCCAAAAATTCCGCCTGCATGCAGAGAGCACTATTAAGTGCACCAGCATATGCCTTTGCACACGCCACTGATGCGAACTCTGGCCGCCAATTCCACTACTTATTCCATAGCACAACCGAGTGGTTTTGCACCTCAGGAAAAAGCAAGGCATGGCTCACCTCACAGCCCCTCAAGTTGGATATAAGGATACAAATGTGAGAGTCAGCTCTCAATGCACAGTGGGATGGCTTTACGCCACAAGAGTCAGCTTTGGATACATGGTAGGATGGCTTTACACCACAAGAGTCAGCCGTTGTGTCCTTAGGGACCGAAAACATGGCGAGACGTTGTCGGTGGGTGATGGAGGGGAAGCATCACGGTGCGTGACAGCGAGTCAACAAGAAGCTCAACAAAGCTGCGACCCATAATACTCAACAGGAAGAATGCGGATAAAACTCTTTGTGCGGGAATGCGCGTCCAGGGCTCGCATGCAAGAAGGTCTATTTGCCTTCGTTGATACCAAGGGCGGTTCAATGGACCCTGCAACTTCACAACTACAGGCAAAAGAGGTGCAAAAAGTTGTGCGTATCAATGATCTGTTCCTGAGAGTGTGTGTTGGTCAGACTGTCCGCCGAGTGCTGGAGTGGTCAATGCGTTGTGATAGCAGAGGCGGTGCGTGCTGAAATCTGTATAGGCAGCCCTGACCGGGAGTCCCGGTGCGGGCCCCTATGGCAAATTCCTAGGTAGCCAACACTGGATTGTGACTGATCCGTAAGCCTGTGCTGGGACACATCAAGGTGTCATAGGTAGCTAGGACCGAGACCGTTCCGACTTCGAGACCGTTCCGGGTATATCTAGCTTAGGGTTTATTTCGTATGAGAGTTTATCTATATTGGTTCCAAGATTGTCTGATATCCGTGAACCGGGATATTCCAGTAGGTTGTGGACCCATTCCACGCTATTTTCCACAACTAATTTGGCCATGATTGGCTAAGACAGCCGCTTGGAGAGGTGGTGCGCGACGGCGCGTTTGGGTACGCACGGGAAATTTGAGATGAGTTGTTTGCGGTGAGCATCTTTGAGCCGCAGCTATGGGGATTCGACCTGGACCGGGCCGAGTTGACGCAATGTTCATTTACGGTTTGATGCTTGCCTTGATTCCGCTTGCTGCCGATTATTGGGTTGGTGTCTGCAGCACCTTCGACCTCGACGACGTCTTCCAGTGCCCCTCGCTCGCATGGCTTTACCGCTCCTTCCGTGACTATGACGTCGCATTTTCCCCACGGCCTTATCCAAACGCGCGCATGCACACCACCTTCCCTCAGGCTTTTCTAGAGATGGGTATGACCACAAGAGCGAAGAAGTCCCTCACGAGGGACAGCGATATTGACGCCTCGCTGAGGCTTATCGACGGGGTTCGAAACAGCCCGACAGTGCGGACACCGACTGTTCAGGCCCCCAACTCTGCTTCGAACGAAGACGCCGACGTGGCCATCGGGCGTTACTTGCTAGAGCAGGGGAAGTTGACCGACGACATCTACAAGGCACGTTTGCATCGTGCCTGGGCCAAGAGCATCCGCGAGGACGTTCTTGGTGACAAGAAACACCATTTTCGCGGTACGGATGACGTTGGCCTTCTGTCCGACCTGGTGGTGCAGCTACGTACGGAGTTCGAGTCAGTTGGACTGGAGTTGAAGTCCTTTGATCTCGACGACCCCCTTGCCTCGGTTGTGGGCCGGGTGAATGGCCTTCCGTACGACGTGCTGGCTCTCGTGGTGGAGAAGCACAGCAACGCGTATGTCTGGCTTACCGGTACGGATGCTTCGTCTGACCGAGATGGCCGGCGAGCTTTAATCGACATCATCAAGGGCTGCGTACCGGTGGCGCTACGGGAGTCGCAGCAGGAGGAGCATGCGGCCTTGCGTTACCCCGCGAACGTAGACCCGCAGCCGATTTTGGCGCGGGAACAACGTTTGGTGCGGGATAACAGGGCCTCAGACTGGACACCTACGGAGGCTACGCGGAAGTTGAGCTTGTACACCAGGCTTGACCCGGCGTTCTACGCTGCGGTTAAGGTGCGCTACCCCATGGTTGTTGACTTGGCTCATGTCCCGTCGGCCTCGCTCCGATCCATGGTGGTAGAAATCTACCAGGCTTGGGCTCAGACTGACACGGGGAAGGCGGCTTCTGGCGCGGACGGCATCTCCGCGCACCTCTCCAGCAGCGAGTACGACGCCCTCCTCGTGAAGATCACGGAGCTGAAGGAGTTGGTACAGCGGCAGCACGGGGAGGGCGCTCCGGTGGTGCGGCAACAGCGGGTGCAGCAGCGGCAGCAGCAGTAGCAGCGTGCGCAGCAGCCGAGGGGCTTCCGTATGGGGCAGCACAAGGCGCCACCCGTGGGATTCGACCGGGACGACCAGCGAGCAAAGCCGTTCTGCGGCAGGTGCAAGAAGGCGGGCAAAGGTGAGAGCTACCATTTCTACCGCGACTGCCCGTTGGGCGGGCGCCAACACCCGCCCACCTCCGCCGCGGCATTCTGCATTCCTATCGACGAGGAGGACGCGGAGGGGGTGCATGCACTTGCCATGTGTGCACTCTTCCAGCAGGCAGCGGACGATGGCGCGGAGTCCTTTGCTCGTGCGGCCGCCGCGTACGGGCCGCCTGCGGTGCTTTGTGCGGGAGCGGTGGGCGGCATCGACGTGTCCGCCTACGGCTTCGCGGTGGAGCAGCAGTCGGCTTCCGACGAGCCCGTAGGAGACGACATTCTCCGACGGCTCGACGATCTTGCCGCGGAGGTTCACTCCGCGGCCAATCACCAGGTGCACTTCACACACGCATCTTTCCCGCCTCCTGACGGCATCGAGCAGCAGGCTTCGGCTATGGTGTGCGGACCCGCCGCAGCGGGGACCACGTCGGAGGAGCAGGTTCCGGCAGGTGGTGCGGCGGCATCGGCATCCACCGTGCCGGCCCCTGCTATGCCTGTCTCGCAGGGAAAGGATGTGAATCCCGCGCCACTTGGCGGTGACCGCCACGGCGGCGACGGACGGGGAGTTCGCTGGGTTCGTTCAGACCGTGAACCACGCTGCCATCGGGCAGGTTGATCTCACGGGCTACGACACGGACGACTACGAGGACCTCGCCGACGGTAGCATCATCGTGAAGCCGCAGACTCCGGCCATTTCGGCAAACCATGCGTCGGAGTCCGCAGCCCACGCACCTCAGTCTGGTGGTGCTTACGCAGACTGGTCTGGTGGTGCTTCCCGCACCTATGGTTGCGGCAAACCACCATGGGGCTTCCCCGCCCACGCGGGTACGTGGGGGATGCCCTTTATCCTCTCCTTCCTTCTCTTGATCTCTGTCATGGGAGTGGGTGCCGCCGCCTTCACGGCGGCCAATGACGGCGAGCCTGTGCAGGTGTCGGGTCACGCTACACCGCACTGTCTGTGCTGGGGGGTGCATCTACCCGGGCATCGCGGAGCTGGGCCCCGACACCTTGGGCGCGGTGCTTGCATCCCTCGGTGGATGCGATCCTTCTGCTGTACCGCCTGACCGCCACCTGCGGGAGTGGTGGAAGCAGGGGGTCCCGGGTCATGTCTTCCAGTATCCTGACCCACTTCTGCCTGGTGACCCGCTTCTGCCTGGTGAGCCTCTCGGTGGGGCTCCGCCGTCTCCGGACTACAGCCCTTCTCCGTCTGACATTGACGAGGACGAGTCTGCTATTAGTTCTGGCTCTGGTTCTGGCAGTGCACCACCTTAGTGGTGGTGTGCTGAGACGTGCTTTGACCTCAACATGGTCTTCAATTTGGTTTATGTTTCTACTTTGACACCTTTGAATTCTTCAAACTGACTTGCTGACGCAGAGCCTTTCAGTAGTTTAGCGGGACCTGAGTGCCTGTATGTTTCTGCTCTTGTGCCGGCTAGAGGGTTCTGTATAGGCAGCCCTGACCGGGAGTCCCGGTGCAGGCCCCTATGACAAATTCCTAGGTAGCCAACACTGGACCATGACTGATCCGTAAGCCTGTGTTGTGACACATCAAGGTGTCACAGGTAGCTAGGACCGAGACCGTTCCGACTTCGAGACCGTTCCGGGTATATCTAGCTTAGGGTTTATTTCTTATGAGAGTTTATCTATATTGGTTCCAGGACTATGATGTCTGATATCCGTGAACCGGGATATTCCAGTAGTGCGTCTCGTGGGCATAATTCCATACTGCATGGGTGCAACCTCACCTTATTAAGCGCCCCAAGTCCCACCACTTTCACGCGGGCCTTATCCGCCTTCAGAAGAATGGAGTTCTCGATGTGCGTGTGTATGCGCTCATGCTTGCCCTTCATGAAAAACTGCACAAGGGCAGGCCCGCAGCGAGTGAGCCTACCATCCCACTGGCGTAAGAGCTGCCCAGAGAACTTACACTTTTGTGGGGAGGTGGGTGCTAAACAGTTGGAAGTATCCGGCGCCGGCTACGTAGGAATAGTTTCGGGCGTGGGCATGCACATACGGGGACAGGTGGGGTTGCTTGAGTATGCACCTGAACGCCCCATGCCGGGATTACGTACGTGCACGTGCAGCTTGAACTCTCCGAGGCGATGCTTCATAGCAACGAAGGGCTTGCCGAAAACACGGAGCACCAAGAAAATGGCCACAACGACCGGGTACAACGGGTATAGCCACCACGTTGGGTTAAAAGGCTTGGACGAAAGCGACATGCACAGGCAACCCCTCGGATCACACTTTTTCCTTGGGAGCAGTCAGAGGATCTTACTTCTCCCACCCTTCAACTCCACGAGCGTCGACGAAATGCAAAACTATTGGATAGCGGCTCATGTGCAGCTCAGAGTGCAAATAAGAGATACTAAAACCTCAGTTCAATCGAGTGAGTACACCTTCACGAGAGGAGCACTACCCTCGACGAGATATCTTGCACACCGATCTGGATTGGTGCCCGAAAAAGCCACTCAATGCAGTGCACCGCATACAAAGGAAGCCCGGGCCAGAACATACCGTCCCATGAAGGCAGGTGGAACACGGAGAGCAGCTCCGTCCCGTGCGCAAGGAAAGCCTGCGAGCCAAGCCGTGCGTGATGCGATAATAGTAAACGATCAGCTATGTTCCCACTCGCAGAGTAGGACAGGAGGTACGAGTTTTAGAAACTGTACACTCGTGGCGATCACGGATGAGATGAGAACGAACAAACAAACACAGAGCAAGTCAGGTGCTCAGGACCTCTTCGACACTGCGGGAGACCTGTGACATACAACAGTAGAACCGTGACAGATCTGCAGGAGCAGGCGTCACGGTAGGATGCCTGCCATAGTCTACACGTGTCGCTTCAGCTACATACGCCGTTGGAAGGGAGCTACGGTGAATTGCGATAGATTGTGGAAACGGGAAAACTTATGCGACGCACCACATCGGCGACTCGTCGTCGTCTTGCTCTCTTGCATACGACCGCCAGTCCAAGCAGACTTATGAAGATCGTCCGACCCTATGTCGGCCGTCCGGTAAAGGTAATCTCAAATGGGCATGAAAAGTCAGAAGTTGATGTACACGCGCGAGTGGTGGAGCGAGTGAAATGACGATGTGTATAGCAGATACTCCAGTGGCGGCACGGCTTCATACAGCCTATGCCATGTGAGGGGACAGACGTTAGTGGTTATCACAAAATAACACAACAACACGCATTTTCCTGGCTCAAAAAACGCACAGCAACACGCGCTTTCCTCGCGCCCGCAGAACTGGGAAACAGGAAAATATCTACAATTGGCGGGCGTGCGTGAAGGCGGGCACTGGCCAGTGCGGGATGACTTCAAAGTTGAAGTGTCCCAACGCATTGAGGAAGTCAAAGCCCAAGAGGTAAGCGTATACGTTGAACTAGCTGTTGGTGCCCGTGTACCACGTTCCTAGGAGTGGGATTGCGAAGTTGGCCGTATATCCAATATGCTCCAAGAATGGGTGGCAGGAACCCAGGTGCCAAAAGAAGGAGATGCCAATAAACCTTGTGCAAGGGGGAAAGAGCTTTATGCAAACAATTTCATTTAATTGAAAACTCAGCCAACAACAACGCTAGTTCGGGAAGGAGCCACGACCTACCGGATATGGGCTCTGTTTAAAACGATGCATGATGGTTAAATACAACTAAATAAGTCCAACCCTTGAATTAAAGCAAGATTCGCTGCAATAGCCTGTCGACAATCTATTTCAAAATATTTGCAGGTTTCCTCGATGGTTCGTTCCATATAGCTTGCAAAGAAAGTGAATTTGAAAATTGGAAAAAAGCCATTATCTTGAAGCATCCAGGAATACCGTGAGAAAAGGATTGTGGTCTTTGTTGGGTTCCCTCTTGCGACGAATATAAAGACAAAAGAGACCTTTCGTTTCTCTCCACGCTTTTCACAACACGCATAATGATCGAATTCGATGGCATGCGATGGCATGGCATCGCTATCGCATGGCAATGATTCAAGGAACGGGAAGAGTCGAAGACGCCATGCGATGGCGATGGCGCAGGCGCGATCGGCAGCGGCAACGGCATCGGCATGGGCACCGTGGAAGTCAGTGAGACGGTGACACAGCACTCGGAACTTGGGATGTGGGATGATGTCAATGCCATGCCATTCCCAGATGCCATGTCATTTTTCGATGTACAAAAAGATCGCGAGCGTTGTCAAAACTCTAGTATATATTAGAGTTGTGACGGACGGAAACGTTCGGGGAAGCTGAGGAGCCCCCGCCGTTTCGTCGGATGCAAAATGCCATGACAATTTCTCGCATCCTCATCCGTGCTACCGCATATATATATATATATAAGATATGTATTTGTCGAATCTCCTGTAGTAGAGTCCAATACATACATTTAAAACCTGTAATCGGGATAGGTTTCAAATGAGTTTTAAGCAATAGTTGCTAGAAACAGCAAGTCGGGCAGTGGGGAACCGCTTGCCGACGGTGAACAAACGGATCACTAGACTCGTATAGAAGGACATACATACTGAGTCTAGGTCACTAGTTGTACACCGAGAATGATACATTGGATATGGCACCTGACTGTACGAACTAGTCAGGTTGTCATTTCCAACACACCACCTCAGTTGAGGTGCACAGCTTGTGATAGCACACCACCCTAGCTACTAGAGTTTACTGAAAGAAATGTAAGTGGTCAACTCTAGGAGCTAGCTAGGTCTCGAGATGTGGTTGAGTGCTAAAGCATAAATTACATGCCAAGATGAGTTGTGAGCAACGAGATAAAAATAATACTTCTTCGATCTCTATCCTCCTTGGCGCAAGTGGTTGGGTAACGTGCAAGAGAAACCGTCAGTATGCATGTTGGATTAAGCGACTAAAGTAAGAAAACCCTGCCGGTCGATGTAGCTTTCATCGGTTGCACTTTGAAAAGGGATCTCGCCCATGGATTACGTGCCATAAAGAAAACAAACATTTGCTCGCAAGTGGCTAGGATAGTAGAATGCGTAAGATGCTAAAAATAATATCAAACCCGACTACGGCAGAGTGGTTGGCTCCCAAGTGACGCCCCGCCGGTCAATGCAAAGAAATCAATAATCATCGGAGTAGTACTCGTCGTCACCATACTCGTTAAAATGCTTTCTGAACTCGACCACCACCATACTCGTGAGAGGCGTAGGCCCCTGCGTCCCAGGCTGCCCACTCCTCTGGGGTATAATCACCATTGTGCTCTTCTCCTTCAACGAGAGCTGCCTCCGGAAAATTATCGTTCTCAAATTCTTGTGTGGCTGCCTCATGAAATGAAACCGTGCCCACAGAAAACTCGTGCTGTGGTAAAAAGTCCTCCTCAATGGAGGGTTCCAAAACTCCGCCATAAGACTCCAGCTGGAGACCAGTGTCCAGCGAAGAATCCCGTTCCAATCGAGAATCTGAAAATAACGGAGGGGCCAAGTGGCCATAATCCCTCTCTTCCTCTTCCAAACTGTCTTCAGAATCATCGAAATACCCAACAGGGTACTCCGATTCATCTTCCTCTTCACCATAATCAAACTCCTCAAAAGTGCGTACCGCCCCAGCGGAGCCCATATAGGGAGGCTTCACAGTAGGGGGTACCGGAATATCCTAGTACGCCAGTGGAAGCGTGGCGGGCCCATAACCTACCGGAATATCCTAGTACGCCAGATATCAGATAGTCCCATACTCGTGTGGATAAAATGTGTAAGATAAATAAACCCTAAGCTAGATATACCCGGAACGGTCTCGGACGGTCTCGGAGTCTAGCCTACCTGTGACACCGCGTATGTCACAGTACGAACCTACAGATCAGTCAGCAGTCCAGTGTTGGTCCTAGGGATCTGTCATAGGGGCCTGACCGGGACTCCAAGTCAGGGCTGCCTATACATATTTCAGCAGGGGGCGCATGAATATAATGAACTTCGCGACGCACCGGAGGGGCCTGTGCGTGCGCGCTACTAGCCCCAGGGATACTAGGGGAGGGTCTAGTGGTGGTAACCTGGGAATGAACTGATCAGACACCCACAATCGCGGGCTCATCGCCAACTCCCATCTCACGAAACGAAACCGTTGATTTCCCGGAACTCATGGTCTTAGACCCGCCGGTCTGAGCACCACCTATCACCGTGCCACTGTCAGAGACAACTATCTGCAAAATAATAGGTGATGAAACCGCCGACGATGCGGCCGAAAAATCTGAGCTCCGAAAGTGCGAAAGAGCGCGAGCCATAGAAGAAATGAGCGACACAGTGCGCGAGCGGTTCAGCGAGTCCAGGTTCGCCAACTTGCCATCGATGGAAGCTAGAAGAGATGTGAGCTCATCGCTCGAAGAAATCTGAGTAAACTCCATATAAGAAAGCGAATACGAATAAGAAATCCACTCAAGAGAAATCGTGGAGCACCACCTTGTCGTAACTGCCCAAAGCCGAAACCAACATAATCTAAGCGAGAGACGGGAATCAGATTCCTAGTGCCCCAAGAGGGAAGGGCACGCTCAATGTAAAGATAGAGCAATAATGAGATAAAATTCAATGCCAGAAATCAGTTCACGCAAGCGTGAAAGGGTCCATAACCTGCTAGAAACAGCACGTCAGGCAGTGGGGAACCGCTTGCCGACGGTGAACGCAAACGGATCACTAGACTCGTATAGAAGGACATAAATACTGAGTCTAGGTCACTAGCTGTACGACACCGAGAATGATACACTAAATATGACACCTGACTGTACGAACTAGTCAGGTTGTCATTTCCAGCAATAGTTGGCTAAATGTAGCTGATAAACTGTGCATTGGTACTACATATTAATCGAAATCTCCTACATGCTGAAAACAGAGTTTGCAGATCGGAACGGATCTAGTCTACGGTGGCATCCAAGGAGTAGTATCGAAATACTATTTTGCCGTATTGATAGTTTTCGATATATCTAATTTTAGTATTGATCAATAACAATAGGTGCTAGTCTCATATTGATCAATACCAATAGGTGCTTGCCCGATATCAATCAATAACAATAAAAACGTACGGCCGCGCGTTGTTATCAATCGATAACAATATGTCAACGGTTGGTATCAATACATAAGTAATATGTGCTAACTATACATATATCAATATGAGATATGAGATATCGATAGTTATTAACACTACTACAATGAATACAACAATGCACACCTATACCTTCCTTAGGCAAAGATAACAAGCTAACGACATTTAGTCACACGAACATAACAATATTCATACATGCGATCAGAGAACTCTTCCTTTGGCCAACAACACCTCGCCGGTTGGGGTGGTTGCCTTAGACTTGCTGCGCGGTCCACGTCCACGCTTGCCCAAGGTAAAAATACGAACATAATGTGTCGATACTGAGATGTGATCTGAGCTCCCGGACAAGAATTCAAATTATGACGTCTAGACGATAGGCGGGTGTTGACTGCCGAGTTTTATAGCCCACAGCGGGAGGGGGGTCGCCAAGACGTCACGAGCTTCGAAAAAGAGTGAGAAAGCGACATTGGTGCCAACCTGCCGATCACCCGGTGTAGTCTTAATAAGTGCTTGGTCGGATATCGATTAATCGACAACGTATCGATAACCAATAATATTTTATGCTGCGATTTTATTGATCGATTCCAATAAGTGTTCGAGTGGTATTGATCAATATCGATAGCTCGCGATGTTGTATCGATCAATACCAAATAATTGGTCGTCGAGATCAATCGATATTCAGTATTTCGATATCTATGAATTTCCTATCAATCAATAACAATATTTCGATTAATCGATACTATCGAACATATTGAATATCGATACTACTCCTTGGTGGCATCCAGATATATATATATAGTCGGATGAACACAATATGTGTGTAATAAATAAGTTATGAGATTCATTCATAATGTGCTCATTATCGGCGCGTCCACATCATGCCAGTCGTGTTTATGTGAACATCCCTTTACACATATAATGTGCGTTTGAACTTACGGCCAGCAGGCTCATCAGTTGTGGGCATATGGCAAATCTTTATCGCACCAGCGGTAAATTGCACCTACTAACATCGTAATCTTTGCTACATTCTTGAATTCTTTGCTTTCTTTGTCTTCTTATTCTTTCATTCTTCTTGATATCTTCTTTGCTACATTCTTTTATTCTTTGCTACATTCTTGAATCACGACTGTTCATTGGCTTTCGCAGTCGGTGGTGCTTGGCCAGCATCACATGGCAGCTTCATCACTGAGGATCCTTTGTTTTCAACGGATGCAGTAATAGATGGGTGCTTCCGATCTTAGGTTCCGTATTCTGGCATGCCTTAGCCACGAGCTCCGGCTCGTGCATCTTGCATCTCACTTAACTGACTAGCAAAATAACTTATCCCTAACACATTTAGCTAGCCAGGGTGGTGTTTGTCACTCGTGTCTGTCCCACCTCATTTGAGGTGGTGTGCTGGAAATGACATGGTGATTGTCATTGTGGTCACCTGTCATATCCGTAATCAGATTCGGAGTCCAACCCGCGTGACAAACAGTTCACATGCTATTTAGCTCACCTGTCCGTATGTCTCTGCCCTTCTAATATCATAATATCCGAGTACAGTATGTAGTCCGTTACTGCGTTCCGACCTGTATTGACCCTCTGTCCGCTTGGTATACCATTATTACCCTCAAGGTATAATATCCAGCAGTATCTATTATTGATTTCAAGTGTTGTATGAGTGCGCCATCAGAGTATTTCATATGAGCAAGCTTATGATCAGAACAATCACTTTAAGACCCTTTGTATTAATATGCTCAGTGCTCGTTTATGACCTTCATTTGTTTTCAAAGGTATTCGGTACACTCAAATATACGTGTCCTTGTTAATCCGTGTTCATTACTATATCGTGGTACACACTGATCCCTTCGTTTAGAGAGCACAGAGCACCATCACCCAGGGCTCAATATCAAAGAGAATTCTCACTGCAAGGTTTCGGCAAACTTCTAGCAAGAATATTCACTGCCCTTGCACCTCATTAGCACCTATACTTACAACTGTCCTCGTGCATTTGCCACCAAGGTGTCAAACTTGTCCTGCGGGATGCATTCTCCTCCTCCTCCTTTCAGTGGACATCCCACAGACATCATGCATGCAGGACGCAATGCAGCTGCCCGCCAGTTTTTGAAACGTTGTTGTGTGTTCGCCAGCCCGTTTCGGCTTATTCAAATTATGCTTATTTTCTAAACCAGGGATGGGGGGTGTTCTTAAAATTTGCGATTGTTTGTTATTGCAGCGATGAGATGCTACTATGTTCTGTTATGTTTTAGACTTTCACTGGGGAACGAAATAAATAGTTGTAGAAGCTTTTTGCTTTTAAATCATCAGGGGTTCGCTCGATAAAGATATGAAGTCAATGTAAACACAGTAAACTTGTTGCAATGGTTGCACGGACCGCCTTCAGTAGCGTAGAATCAAGCACGCGACACGGAGTTTAATGACAGCTTCGCAACTTAGTGTAGATTTGTGGTGATAATCACTTGAAGTTGGGACTTCCACATACAGCAATAGCAAACACCATCGGTATGAACCTTGCATGTTGCACACTTTAACATACTGTATGTACTCCATAAACCCGCGTCCAACTACTGTATTCATGAAACGCATCGGCACCGAGAAAACATAGACCCTTGGCCTTGACAGGTCCATTAAAGCTTGGACCTGGTTAGATGCTGCAGATTTTGATCGTACAACTCGACGCGAACAGTTGGTCGGTGCCCGTGTTTTTCGAGGAGAATGGTGACCATATGCATCGCGTTTTTCACGTACTCGTCAGTCCTCTCAGGTTTTTGTTTGGCTCTTATATCCACGTACATCGTTTCGTTTTTGGCATCGGGCGCCCAGTCAAGTACTGGCACGACCAATAACTTAAGAACGTCAGCAGGGACATTCCAAATCTTGATAAGCTCGGCGTGAATCTCTGAGAGTGGTAGATTTGTAGCACTTTTTGTGAAGATCCTGCGAAGGCAAGAAGATTCTTAGCGACCATACATGAAATTCATCTGAAGGGGAAATAAGCGATGTAGCTCTCTGTGATAATCCAAGTTAGGTTTGCGCACTTGATCAGAGGCATAATTCCTGTGCAATTGAGTCCGCCTGTGTCCAGGTCACCTCTTTAGGCTCTAAAAAGTTTTAGGGGACCTCTTTTTACTCTTATCCTAATCCAAAATCCTTCCGGTCCGGAAACATCAAACATCAACATTGCAC
The DNA here is from genome assembly GCA_001247695.2 of Cymbomonas tetramitiformis. Taxonomy (NCBI): domain Eukaryota; kingdom Viridiplantae; phylum Chlorophyta; class Pyramimonadophyceae; order Pyramimonadales; family Pyramimonadaceae; genus Cymbomonas; species Cymbomonas tetramitiformis. The sequence continues at coordinate 25,974 of LGRX02005533.1, forward strand.
ATAAACAACTAGCGAACTTGGAACTGTTGCTGCTCATAAATTAAGGGGCAACGAAGAGCGGGCGTGGTGTTGCCGAGACTGCCCGAACCTGTCGGTCGCGCATCCGCGCATGTCACCTCGGTTCCATCGAAGGTGTGGCAGCGCGCGACCGCGAGGTGGTTCGTCTGCTCCCATAACCATATAACCATCGCATGATAAGGCATGGCAAGACAGTGTCGGGCAATCCCACTGTCTTATGTCATCCAGCGTGTCATCAGCTGTCATACAGGATAGGGTATAGTGAGTGAAGCAGGGTGAATTGCCCATGATGCATGGTACAGCCTGAAAGGGCTGAGTGCACTGAACATTTTGATAAGGATGGGTGGAGGGGGCTTAGCGAGCTCCCGGGAGGGTCCATTTGGGCTAGGGGGGTAGGGTTAGGAGCATTGTCATCCAGCGTGTCATCAGCTGTCATACAGGATAGGGTATAGTGAGTGAAGCGGGGTGAATTTCCCATGATGCATGGTACAGCCTGATAGGGCTGTGTGCACTGAACATTTTGGTATAAGGATGGGTGGAGGGGGCTTAGCGAGCTCCCGGGAGGGTCCATTTGGGCTAGGGGGGTAGGGTTAGGAGCATTGTCATCCAGCGTGTCATCAGCTGTCATACAGGATAGGGTATAGTGAGTGAAGCAGGGTGAATGGCTTATGATGCATGGCACAGCCTGATAGGGCTGTGTGCACTGAACATTTTGGTATAAGGATGGGTGGAGGGGGCTTGGCGATCCCCCGGGAGGGTCCATTTGGGCTAGGGGGGTAGGGTTAGGAGCATTGTCATCCAGCGTGTCATCAGCTGTCATACAGGATAGGGTATAGTGAGTGAAGCAGGGTGAATTGCCCATGATGCATGGCACAGCCTGAAAGGGCTGTGTGCACTGAACATTTTGGTATAAGGATGGGTGGAGGGGGCTTAGCGAGCTCCCGGGAGGGTCCATTTGGGCTAGGGGGGTAGGGTTAGGAGCATTGTCATCCAGCGTGTCATCAGCTGTCATACAGGATAGGGTATAGTGAGTGAAGCGGGGTGAATTTCCCATGATGCATGGCACAGCCTGAAAGGGTTGTGTGCACTGAACATTTTGGTATAAGGATGGGTGGAGGGGCAGGTGCAGGAACGGATGCCCTTGCGGCCGTCCCCTCTGGCAGTATGGCTTTGGTGTCATACTCGGGTTTTCACATTGCGTGCTGGAATCTGTATAGGCAGCCCTGACTGGGAGTCCCGGTGCAGGCCCCTATGACAGACCCCTAGGACCAACACTGGACCGCTGACTGATCTATAGGTTCGTGCTGTGACACACGCTGTGTCACAGGTAGGCTAGTATCCGAGACCGTTGCGAGACCGTTCCGGGTATATCTAGCTTAGGGTTTATTATCTTATCACAGTTTATCCACACAGTTCGGGACCCTCTGATATCTAGTGAACTAGGATATTCCGGTAGGTCGTGGCCCCATCCACGCTTTATTCCACTTGCTAGTTTGGCCATGATTGGCTAAGCGGCCGCTCGGAGAGGTGGTGCGCGTTTGCGCGTTTGGGCATTAGTGGAAATTATGAGATGAGCGGCTTGCGGTGAGCGGCTTTGGGCCGCAGCCATGGGGTGCCGGCTTGGATTGAGTTTCGTCGTCGCAATGTTCAATATTCGCGGTTCTCTGCTCGCTCTGATCCCGCCTGCTGCCGTGTTTTGGGCTGGTGACCTAGGCACCTTTGACTTCGACGACATCTTCCTTCGCCCCTCGCTAGCATGGCCCGACCGCTCTTTCCGTGTCTGTGACGTCACATTTTCTCCGCGACCCTACCCAAACGTGCTGCAGCGTACCGCCTCCCCTCAGGCTTTTCTAGAGATGGGAATGACGACAAGATCCAAGAAGTCCCTCACGAGGGACAGTGACATCGATGCCTCTTTGAGGTTGATCGACGGGGTGCGGAACACACCGACAGCAGCTACGCCTTTTGTTCCTACCCCCAACCCTGCATCAAACGTAGACGAGGACGTTGCCGTCAGGCGTTACCTGCAGGAGCAGTCCAAGCTCGTCGACGAGATCTACAAAGCACGACTCCATCGGGCTTGGGCCAAGAGTATCCGTGAGGATATTCTTGGTGACAAGAAGCATCATTTTCGCGGTACGGACGACGCTGGCCTTCTGTCCGACCTGGTGGTGCAGCTGCGTACGGAGTTTCAGTCGGCCGGACTGGAACTGTGTGCCTTTGACCTCGACGACCCTCGGGCTCCCGTGGTCAACAAGGTGAATGGGCTTCTCTACGACGTCCTTGCCCTGGTGGTTGAGAAGCACAGCAACGCGTTCGTCTGGCTGACTGGTACCGATTCTTCGACTGACCGAGATGGACGGCGAGCCCTTGTCGACATCATCAAGGGTTGTGTGCCGGTGGCACTACGAGAGTCACAGCAGGAGGAGCACGCCGCGTTGCGTTATCCCGCAAACGTTGACCCGCAGCCGATCTTGGCTAAGGAACAACGTTTGGTGCGGGATAACCGAGCTTCCGACTGGACACCGACCGAGGCCACGAGGAAATTGAGCCTCTACACCCGACTCGACCCGACCTTCTACGCTGCGGTGAAGGTCCGCTATCCCATGACCGCTGACTTGGCTCATGTGTCACTGGTTTCGCTCCGTTCCATGGTTGTGGAAATTTACCAGGCTTGGGCACAGACGGGCGGGGGGAAGGTGGCTTCGGGCGCGGATGGCGTCTCCGCACACCTTTCCAGCAGCGAGTACGACGCCCTTCTCCAGAAGATCACGGAGCTCAAGGAGCTCGTTCAGCGGCAGCAAGGTGAAGCCGCTCCGGTTGTGCGTCAACAACGGGAGCGGGTGCAGCAGCGGCAGCAACAGCAGCGGGGGCAGCAGCCGCGAGGATTCCGTGTGGGGACCCACAAGGCCCCACCGGTGGGATTCGACCGCGACGATCAGCGGGCGAAGCCGTTCTGCGGTAGGTGCAAGAAGGCGGGCAAAGGTGAGGCGTATCACTTCTACCGCGACTGCCCGTTGGGCGGGCGCCAACACCCGCCCACCTCTGCCGCGGCATTTTGCGTTCCCATCGACGAGGAGGACGCAGAGGGGGTGCACGCGCTCGCCATGTGTGCATTGTTCCAGCAGGCAGCGGATGACGGGGCGGAGTCCTTCGCGCGTGCGGCGGCCGCGTACGGGCCGCCCGCGGTGCTTTGTGCGGGAGCGGTGGGCGGCATTGACGTGTCCGCCTACGGCTTCACCGTGGAGCAGCAGCCGGATTCCGAGGGAGACGACATTCTCCGCAGGCTCGACGATCTTGCCGCGGAGGTTCACTCCGCGGCCAACCCACAGGTGCATTACACTCACGCATCTTTCCCGCCTCCTGCCGGTGACGGCAGGGGGCTTCGGCTCTGGTGTGCGTGCCCGCCGCAGCGGTGGCCACACCGGAGGAGCAGGTTCCGGCAGGTGGTGCGGCGGCATCGGCATCCGCCGTGCCGGCCCCTGCTATGCCTGTCTCGCAGGGGAGAAGATGTGAAGCCCGCGCCACTTCAATCGGCGCGGGTGACCACCACAGCGGACGCGGACGGTGAGTTCGCTGGGTTCGTTCAGACCGTGAACCACGCCGCCGTCGAAACGGTTGATCTCACGGGTTACGACACGGACGATTACGAGGACTTCGCTGACGGCAGCTTCGTCGTGAAGCCGCGGGCCTCGGCCATCTCGGCAAATCACTCGTCGACGCCCGCAGCCCGAGCACCTCACTCTGGTGGTGCTCTGGGAGGATTGGCATGAGGGTGCTCCCCGCAGCTACGGCTGTGGAAAGCCTCCGTGGGGCTTCCCCGCCCACGCGGGCTTGTGGGGGATGCCCTTCCTTCTCTCTTTCATTCTCTTGATTTCTGTCGTGGGAGTGGTAGCTGCCACCTATACGGTGGCCAACGACATCGACCCTGTGCAGGTATCGGGTCGGGCTGCGCGGCAGCCTGTGCTGTGCAGGAGTGAGGAGTCACCGCTTGACACGGTGCCATGTGCCATCCCGCCTCGTCTCCACCGGCGGGTGCAAAGGCGGCAGGGCCTCTATATGGCCCCGGTGCCGTGGCATCCCGGGCCGCCGCCGCCTGGCATCTTATTTGAGGGCGGTCCTCCGTTGTCGCCGGCATCGTCTTCGGATGACGAGGCGCCACCGTCGGGCAGCACTTGGCAGCACCCCGGTGCGGTGCAGCCTCCCGTGATCGACGAATCAACTACGCCGACTCCGTCAAATTCTCTGGCGAATGATTTCTCAGTGACCGACACCTTGCACTTTGGCAGCCCTGTGTTACTCCGCCGTGCTACTGCGGACTACTACAGTGCTCGTTGTGGTGCCGGTGCTCCTCTGGCCATTGACCCCGAGTAGTTATGTTTCTGGTTCTGGCAGTACACCACTTTCATGGTGGTGTGCTGAGATGTACTTTGACCTCAACACGGTCTTCAATCTGGTTTATGCTTTTGCTTTGACAACTTTGAACTCTTCAATCTGACTTGCTGACACAGAGCTTTTCAGTAGTTTAGCAGGACTTGCATTGCCTGTATGTTTCTGCTCTTGTGCCGGCTAGAGGGTTTCAATTTGTGTATCAGAATTGCACAGTTGAATTAGCAGTTAGGTTTGTCACCCTAGCTCCTACCCTAACTTATCTTAACATTCTGACTCTCCTAGACAGTCACCACCCACAGTGCTGGGGTGGTGTGCTGGAATCTGTATAGGCAGCCCTGACTGGGAGTCCCGGTGCAGGCCCCTATGACAGACCCCTAGGACCAACACTGGACCGCTGACTGATCTATAGGTTCGTGCTGTGACACACGCTGTGTCACAGGTAGGCTAGTATCCGAAGACCGTTGCGAGACCGTTCCGGGTATATCTAGCTTAGGGTTTATTATCTTATCAGAGTTTATCCACACAGTTCGGGACCCTCTGATATCTAGTGAACTAGGATATTCCGGTATTGCGCTCCCACCTGCAATTACAAGTTATTTGTGCAAGCCATGCAGCATAAGTAGAAACAAGTTTGAGATAGATAAGAGAAGTTTTGAGGATGTATATTTTGCCTCCCATCTGGCCTAATGATTTCAACTAGTTTGTGCAAATTTGAATAGCTTGCAAACACCAATCATACATACATTATGCATCTCACAACATATCTAGACTTTCAAGTAAATTACATATATGTTACCTGTGAGCCCATCTAGGCTTCTAGGGGTTGCTTTCCGCGCTAACAACGAGACTAGATTTCAGCTCATGTAGAGGCATGCCGAATTTCAACTCAATGATATAGGGGCTGAATTTCACTTCATATGGGGGCTGATTTTTAGCTCATATATGAAGGCTGCATTTCAACTCATGTAAGGGCTGAATTTCAACTTATGTCAAGGCTGAATTTCAACTTATACCAAGGTTGAATTTCAACTTATGCCAAGGCTGAATTTCAGCTCATATAAAGGCTGAATTTCGGCTCATGTAGAGGCTGGACTTGAGATGATATAGATGTTGAAATTGAGGTGATATCGAGGCTGAATTTCAGGTGAAATAGAGGCCGATTTTCAGCTCATATAGAGGCTCAATTTCAGCTGATATAGAGGCTGGATTTCAGCTCATAGAGAGGCTGAATTTCAGGTGAAATAGAGGCCGATTTTCAGCTCATATAGAGGCTCAATTTCAACTGATATAGAGGCTGGATTTCAGCTCATAGAGAGGCTGAATTTTAGGTGATATAGAGGCTGGATTTCAGGTGATATACAGACCGAATTTCAGCTCATATAGAGGTTGGATTTCAGCTCATATAGAGGTTGGATTTCAGCTCATATATAGGTTGGAATTCAGGTGATATAACTATCTTGATATAAAAGCTGGATCTCAACTCATGTAGAGGCCAAATTGCAACTCAAATAGAGGCTAGATTTCAGCTCATATAGAGGCTGGATTTCAGGTGATATATAG
>LGRX02005533.1:32852-43861 GCA_001247695.2 Cymbomonas tetramitiformis
TGGGTAGGGATTCTTCAAGGGCTCATGGTCTCAACCAGCTCAAGTAGTCAAGTAGACTAGTGACACTATAGTGGTGTCACCTGCAACCCGACCGACCCAGTGACCAGTTCTTTTTGTATAATTATAGGGGGTACATGAACGTACAGGTGGGGGAAAATCCAAATTCCCCAATTCTAAATTTTGCATTGTTACACATCAAATTGTGATTGAACGCGTGTGGTGCAATAAGGAATGTTGTGAAGTATTGAATAACAAAAGTTTAGAAAAGCGAGTGGCATTGGCAATTAAAATGTAATGAACACAAGGATATTAATTGGGATACTTACAGAATCAAGATATTGCTATGTTGTCCATCATGGGAACACTGACTTTCACCCCCCATAAGGGGGGAGGTCTGTGGTGCCCTGTGTCACCCCTCGCCTGCTCGGATGTCACTTGCAGTGCCTGCCCGTTGCTCCGCTCGTGTGTCACCGTCTGTCCGACAGCTTAAACCCGAGTATCTTACAGTTTAATCTGACTTTAGACAACCGAGAACCCTACCTCACTGTGCCTCTGACATCCTTCTGGCAGTAAATATATTGCCATATATCTACTTTCTTATAAGGTTATAGCCCACCCACGTTCAGTGGTGGTGTTTTCATCGGTCTTTCGTCCGCTTCACGCCCTGTGATTCTATACTAGCCGACAATTCCGACATTTACTAGCCGACATTTACTAGCCGACACTTACTAGCCGACACTTTTGACAACGACCGGCTTGTTTTCACATCGGTCACTCCCGTCATTTTTTACCGACAATCCGCATATACCGGCACTTCACGCACTTTCCGTGCATCAAATTTCAGCTGGACCGACACTTCTTGGTACCGACATTTCTCATTACATTTCTCCTAGCCGCCTGCCCGGGAGTACCGGCTGGCCCTGCAGTGCACCTCCCACCTTCGGGGTGAGGTGGTGTCATGGGAACACTGACTTTCACCCCCCATAAGGGGGGAGGTCTGTGGTGCCCTGTGTCACCCCTCGCCTGCTCGGATGTCACTTGCAGTGCCTGCCCGTTGCTCCGCTCGTGTGTCACCGTCTGTCCGACAGCTTAAACCCGACTATCTTACAGTTTAATCTGACTTTAGACAACCGAGAACCCTACCTCACTGTGCCTCTGACATCCTTCTGGCAGTAAATATATTGCCATATATCTACTTTCTTATAAGTCCAACCATATTGACACTGTTAATATTAAAGGTCAGCTTGAATATAATTTGGAAACATACTTGGAATGTAATGTTATTAAGGGCGAATTCGTTTTTAGCAGTATGGGATCAGTATTAGCGCAGATGCTGCGATAACTTCTACGCTAGTCAACTACTTGCGATGTATGAAGTATCGGTATCCATAATTATGTGTGACTTCAGCAAGGTCCCCCAGCAGAGCAAAGTGCTAGATATACAGGGCCGATATATATCTATTTGTCGTTATACCCCAATATAGGGTTTCGATATCAGAACGTGCTGGACTTTAGGTTCAGGGTTATTATTATGGGCTCTGATAGCCCCTAGCCTGGCCTGTCTCTGATCGGAACCGTGACTCCGCTAGTAGCTAGGATGACAGTACAGTAGTACTGTACTGTCAGTCATTATTTCGTATTATCCGGGTTTCCGAGATGCATGATAAAAGCACTCGGCCGGACTGTTTATGGAGCTTAGCCATTTCGTTTTCACCGAGCGGAACACCTGTTCTCGCAGGTTATGCGCGTCACCACTTTCCCGGTAATTCTGATGGCACAGCGCCTAGCTGTTGCCATGATTGGCTAAGTTTTGACACAGAGATGGGGTGGGCGCCCCCTTAGGCAGTAGTTGACCTTTTCGCGGTATGGCCTCTCCTTGAGGTGGAGATCAGTTTGGAACATTTTTCGGCAGCAGTATCGTCGCTCGCTATGGCTTCTTTTTACGTTTCACCTGGCCGGTGGAGAGGGCATTCCGCGTATTGTGGGTCGCAACCACTTTTAGCCAGTCGGCTCATGACCTGTTTGATGTTGTTTTTATCGCTGAGACTTCTGCAGGAATTGGCCGCTGCGTCTACTGATTTAACTATTGCCGCCACACTAGCCCGCGCTCCCCATCTCACCGTCATTTTTGTAATGGAAACGCCTCAGAGACCACGTACTCGCGCTAGAGCGCGAAAACTAGCGACAATTTTCGATGATGTTGGGGCGTTGAATGCAGCCACGCCCACAACTCCGCATTTGGATTCGGCTGCGTCGGAGGCGTCAGCTGCGGCTGCCACTCTAGTGCATCGGTTGCGCAGAGACTCGTTCGATGTGCAAAGTTCCAAAACCGCAGCCACAAAAGTACTGGGCGACAAAGCTGCAAAATTCCGTGGGGACGAAACATCAGCTTCGGACATTTTATTCTCAATTGGTATCCGAGCTGCAGCAGCTCTTCACGTTGCAGTCGCCAGCATTTGCACCCCTGTTTGACCTGACTGCTGCTGACACCCCTGTTCTGCCTGCTGCAAATGAACTCTTGTACTCTGTGCTGCTGCTGCTGACTGCGCCAGGGTCTCCTGCCCGTAATTGGGTAGAGGCTTCTGGCGCGGATGTTCCTGCTGATGGCAAACGCGCCACCCTGGAGGTGGTGCGTATGCTTGCTGACGCGTCGACTCCGTTCGATGCTTTGACTGAGCTGCTTGAGGTGAGGATCTCTGACGAGTGTGACCCTGATGCGGGGATTCGCCTCTTCAACAGCTGTCTTCGGGATGCACAGCGTCTGACGACGCTGCCCGAAGACGCTGTTAAGAGACAATTCCTCTCTGCTCTGTCTGGGCCGGCTTACGCCACGCTGGTTGACTCGTTTGCTCGAGCTGACCAGCGTGCGGCTGTAAGTCTGCTCACCCTGCAGGCACGCGTGCGCGAGCAGTACCGCTGCGGGCGGCTCTCGGGCAAGCGCACTGCAGGGCGCCCCATGTCTGTAGCATCTTGCACCACTGACACTGGCCTGGCTTCGGCCATTGATCGGCTCAGTGCTCAGTTGGTCAAGTTGCAGCGGGATGTGGATTCCCTTAAGAGGGGTGGCCCCGAGCCGCCTCCTGGGAAGCACACTCCGCGCAATTTCCACCGACCTGGAGTGCAGCCGCTTGTGTGAGATATAATATAACGTATTATATCGGGGCGATCGCTGAATACTTTTCATACAAGTGTAAACTGACTATAAGAGTTAAACGAATATAAGGTAGGTGTCTGTGACCTAGGGATCTGTCACCTAGTACTGTACGAGTACTGGTACAGCTAACGGGAGTCAGAACAAGTTATGACCTACGGGTCACTGAATCCAGCAACTTGCTCATTCCGCCTCTTCGGAGGTGGCTTTTGACAAGCGGTCTGGCACCTTTGTCCCAACGTGCAGGCACGAGAAGTGCCGCGCCGTTGGGTCAAAGCATTGGCTCAGTGAGTGTCCTCACAAGGACACTCACCCATTGTCCATCTCGGCATCCTACTGCCAAGCCGTCGAGTCTTATGACTCCGACGTGCTTGCCCTTCGTTTCCAGCGGTACTATGACGCTGGAGATGAAGGGTCCATGGAGCACTTGTGTGCTCTCGTGGGGCAACCTGAAATCTGTGAGCTGTCTGCGCATGCCTTTGCTCCAGAGCCTACGGCTCTGCAGCAGTTCAAGGATGCTGCTGCCTCTGCTGAGTCTGCACCTGATGAGCATCTTTCTATTGGCCGTGTTGCATTTGCTGCGGTCGGCGGTCCGCTTGCTGGTGGTGTCGCTGAGCCGGCCACTGACAAGCGGCTGCTGCCGCGGGCCTCTGCACCTGTGCGTGATGAGCCGGTTGACTTGCATGAAGTCAACCGTGCCACCTTTGTGCCGCCGTCTGCCTCTCTGGCTCTCGGCCCAATGGCTCCTGCTGACAGTTCTTTCAAAACATTCAACACTGTCCACCCTGACTGGTTTGACATTGACCCTGAGCCTGTTGATGTCTGTGACTCCGATGATGATGGGGAGGGCTCCAACTACCCTCCTGGTGTCTGCCTGACTGAAATTGAGGGGGGTGCACCGCCGGCGGCTGCAGCATTTCGGCGGTTCGGAGTCCCCAGAGGCTCCAGGCCATTTGGCATCGGTGAATTTGCACTCACTCTTTTCATGGTGGCTACGTTTCTGTTCAGTGCTACGGCGATGCCGACCCTCGTGGTCGGCGGTGGTGTCAGGGGCCTGGTTGAGCCCGGAGCCACTTACGACTACGGTGCAGTTCATCCCGATGATGCGATGCTGGATTCTCTTTACCCGCCTGTGGTTACTGCTGGTCCGTCATTGCCGCCGCGGGATGTGACACAGTTCTTTTCTCAATCGACCTCGGCGGCTTTGCAATCTGGTGATTCTACCGTTCCCCTCTGGGATCCGCCTGACCCGCTTGGGTCTGGTGGTGTCAGTGCTTACCAATTCTCATCTCAACTTACTTCAGATGTTTTCCTGCCTTGGGATCCGTCAGCTGAACTCGGCTCTGCCGACCAGCTTTGCAGTGGCTAGAGTCTGCTTATATCAAATCCTGGAGGTGTGATTAGCCTTAGCCGCAGTGGTGGGTTGTGCCGGGACAAGTCCCCGGGCACCCAGCTAAAAGTATATCTGTTTCCAGTGAAGTATTGTTTGTTATCTGTTTAGTTAGCTCCGCTTGCCTAGCCCTATTAGCTACAGTCACAGCTCCGGGTGGTGTGCTGGACTTTAGGTTCAGGGTTATTATTATGGGCTCTGGTAGCCCCTAGCCTGACCTGTCTCTGATCGGAACCGTGACTCCGCTAGTAGCTAGGATGACAGTACAGTAGTACTGTACTGTCAGTCATTATTTCGTATTATCTGGGTTTCCGAGATGCATGATAAAAGCACTCGGCCGGACTGTTTATGGAGCTTAGCCAGTTCGTTTTCACCGAGCGGAACACCTGTTCTCGCAGAACGGTCGGATTGATAAGATGAAAAAGATAAACATATACCTGACTTTAAGTTCAGGGATTAGGTTTCGGCCTACGAGTGACGGTCACCCAGACTACTCTAGGATGAGGCAGGTGACATATTTTAGGTGTCGCTGTGCCAAATCCAGCACAAAGGCCACCAAACTCAATATATCGAGCAAAACACTTACTGGAAAGTGCAGGGGTGCTCTGCTGGCAGGTGACAAAAGTATGCTCTATGGAAAGTGCTCTAAAAGCTTCAAATTAAGGATATGCTAGTTTATTTCAATCATATGCATCATGATACGTCAATGCCCACTCGTAACATCAAGCCGATAGTGGTGCCATGTTCATGGCGCATGCCCGAAAATGACCCCAGCAGCCATTCAACATGATTTCATTAAGTATGTTGAGGGTGGGTCACTTATATTCATGTATACACATACAATGTGCGTGATAACGAGGTGCCATGTCATCCACCTAGATCCATAATACAATCTATGCGAAGAATCGTGGCAAATGGATGTCTAGAACTTTAATTATCGCCGAAAACATGAAAAACAAGATCTTGGAAAACGGGATTAGTATGAGCAGTATGGTAATTCGCCCTTAAGGTGTTAACACGGTAAGTAACCTTCGGAGGAACTGGTGACAATGCACGAAATGGCACAGCAGCAGGCGGTAGCACAAAGGGAAGCACGACTCGCCGGGGAATGGAGGAGGGCCTCGATGGGAAAGATAAGGGAAGCAGTACAGGAGACGCCGGAGAAATACATGCAACACCTGAAAGGGGACACAACCATACACAAACTCTCCAACGAGTACTGGAAAAAGGGGAACGAATACCTGAATGAACACGATGTGACAGTTCTATTAAGATGTAGAGCGAACAAATTGCCGGTGGGCCCCTATAAAAAGTGGAGAAGAGGGATGCGGACACGAAAGTGTGAATGTTGCGGGATGCCTGGACAAGTGAATGCAGGGGGTTTCATACGCACGGCCCATGTACTAGGGGGATGTACGGAAAGGGAAATAAGGAACATGGTAATAAGCAGGTCGGACGAGACCACCAAAATGATAGCAATGGGTATGAATAAAGGCAGGAAAGGGGGATGCATAATAAGGACCCATGCGGGGAAGAGAGGGTCCGGGATGAATGCAGGCAGACCAATAGAAGACTTCCTACTCACAAGAGGGCAATGCAGAATGGATGGAAGGAACCACCCGGCACCGGAACATGGTGTCGCGAACTTATGCACGAAGCGTCCACACAAAGCACAACCCTCTAGCCCTACTACTAGACAGTCTTACTTATTGTCAGTGCCTCCACAACACTAGCTCGACTTTGCATATGTTTCCTTATATGACTGCACAGTTATCTTGCTACTGTAACTATACAAAATCTCAAAAATTTTGATATCTCTTTATCTTTTCTCACAACTTATGCAAGCTCTTTTTCTCAACAATTGAAAAAGACTGTTACTTACAGTTCTGACGCAGTCGCACAAGGACAAGTCCACAAAATGTATATCTTTACAAGCAGAAGAATACTGTATCTTACGAATTATCTCATAACACTGCTGTTTTCGCGGTCTTAAGCGAGTCCTGGCTATTTTCGGAATCACTGTTACGAAGGCAAAACAAAAATGAGCGTCTCGCTCACCCTGCTACGCCGCCCTACTTATTCTCTCTATCTCCAAACAAGTGTAACACCCATCCGTATTTCCGTATCTCGTCACTGTCATAACTCCTCGCGCGTATCGTACTGCGCGTGTCATACGTTCGTCACAGAGACTGCTACAGCAAGTGTCACAACCCGGCTGAGGTACACGATAAGCCGTGGTTTGTGACAGCTGTCGCGAACTTATGCACGAAGCGTCCACACAAAGCACAACCCTCTAGCCCTACTACTAGACAGTCTTACTTATTGTCAGTGCCTCCACAACACTAGCTCGACTTTGCATATGTTTCCTTATATGACTGCACAGTTAGCTTGCTACTGCAACTATACAAAATCTCAAAATTTTGATATCTCTTTATCTTTTCTCACAACTTATGCAAGCTCTTTTTCTCAACATCCCCCATCTGTAGCTTCCACTGGTAGCACAGACATTAGACAAGAGCTTGCTCAGCATCTTCTGTCGTAACGCCATCCATTGCGAACTTGCCCATGCTGAAGGTAAACATACCCACTCCAGAAGCTTCTCCTCCTCGCAACATCCTGGCTCTTGTCAGAGGGTTGCGAAACACCATGACCCACATGCATCTTCTGCCAATAGGTCCATGCTCCAAATGCCCAATCACATGTAAGCGTCCAGCGTGACACAGCTTACGAAAGTATTGCGCCCTGCTTTCTGTCATATCTGTCATGTAGTGCGATGGCACATGAATACAAGCCACCACCCGGCTGGCCAGTACTGCCAATGGCAACGCAATATCCAGCACTGCGAACCAGGGTGAAGTCACCACCGCGTCACACACCCCATACTTCTCCTTCCAGGCTCGATAATTGCCCGGTTGTAAAGCATTAAGGGCTTCGTGCCACTTCAACTGCGGATTCCAATCGTTGTTCATAACCTTCAGGTGAGGCCACTCCAGTGACATAACCTTGCCAATGACACCTGTGCCAGCCCAAGGATCCCATACCTGTGTGATCTTCTCCCAAGTCACCTCGTGCGCCAAACGTCTGACCTCCTGAGGAACTGTCATCACCAACTCTAAGCCCCAATCCAGTTGACTGGCAATCTTCACCTGAGCTCTGCTCAGTTGTGTGACATCTCCTCTCTTCTGCACTTCCTCGGGGCTCATGGCCTGCACCGTGGACGTCTTGCGGAGACTCCTCGCGCGAGCGTGCTGCTCTGCACACTTCCTGCTCAAGATGGTGCGATGGCCCTCATGCCAGAATCCTGGCATCACTTCTGTGATCACTCTGCTGAGCTCCTCCTGGTTTCCCCAGGCCACGCACTCTGTCAGGAAGATCCCCCATGCTCCCTTCTTTTCTGAGCATCTGCCGCGAGGTCAGCGCCTGCCATGGGTCTTCACGCCCCGGCCTCACTGCACGATGCGGACCCACGTCTGCAGGCAACAATACCACATCTGATCCCAACTTCTCTCTCAGCTGCAGCTCCATGGCCGCCATCTTATCGACGATTGACGCGCTCACCTCGGCGGCAGCTGCCACCACGGTCCCACCTAAGCACTTGGGACATTGCCAATCCCCTTCAGGTACTCCATCCAGCGCTGGATTCAGACACCACGTGTGATATCCACGGTTACAGGTGTCACACAGCAACATGGCTGCCTCCCCATCTGTCCGCATGCACGCCTCACACGCGAGATGCTTGCTGGGAATGGCTGCACTGCAGTCGTACTGGTCTTTCACTTGTAGGTGACATGGTGCAATATTTTGCACTGTGCTCTTCTCCCGCAGCTTCGTGCTGTCCTCCAACACTACCACTCCATCTCTTTGCACCTTGACTATCTTCAGGATGGCTGGCTTGGTGGCTACCTCCATGCCAGAGCGCGGTTGTTGCCGTATATATACGAAATCGCCTGCCTTGAACTGGTGCGGCTTCGGCTCGTAACTGCCACTCCTCCTGTGCTCGTACCGTAAAGTGTCGCGGTGCTGAGCGATCTCCAAGTTGCACCCTGCATGTACCATGAGCCTCTTCACGATGGCGGCTCGCTGCAACAGATCATCAGCCAGTGTCTTCTCCTCCTGCTTCCCAAAGTCCAACTCGGGTCGAGCACGAAGATCCGGTGGCACCGAGGCTTCCTGAGCGAACAGCAAGGTGAATGGCGCCACTCCAGTGGACTGCTGCCTAGCTGCGTTGTAGCTGAGTACAAGTGACCAGAGCATCTCATCCCACTCGAAGTCCAGGCCCTTGTCGAGGGCCATCTTCTTGAAGCAAAACTTGAGGGTGCGTACCACCCGTTCAGTTAAGCCATTGCTCTCTGGGGAACTCGGTGAAGTCACTCTTCGGTCAATGAGACACTGCTCGCATAGAGCAGAGAAGTCACCTTCAAACTCTGTGCCCCCATCCACCAAACATTCTGCAGGCGCCCCAAACACGGATAGGACATGATAGCGAAATGCGCTGGCGATGGTGGCGGCCTCCTTATCGGGGATTGGAACACACACAACGAATCGCGTGTAGTGCTCAATCATGACCAAGACGCGTTGGTTCCCAGCCTTCGTGGTGCGTTTCGTAGGCCAAGCTAAATCCAGGGACCAGCGGTACATGAAGGACTTGATTTCCAGCGGCGTGAGATTCGCCTCTTCCCGTGCATAGTGCGTCTTCACCCTCTGGCAAGTCTGGCACTGAGTGACCACTGCTTGCACATCCTGTTTCATGCCTGCCCAGTAATGGCGTTGCCACAACAGGTTTAATGTCCGCCTGATGCCCCAATGGCCAGTCCTCTCATGGTACTCGCGCACCAACTGAATCCTGTCACAGGGCTTGGGCACCAACAGCTCCTTACCACTGACAGTGACCATGTATAACTCGCCCATGAGCTCGTCCCAACGGTGACGCGCTGCTCTCTTCCTTACCCTGTGATACTCCTCCTTGGGCACCTCCACTCTTCCTCCTGTCTTGACCCACGCGAGGCATAGCTCGTCCTCGTGTATGTCGGGGTATCTTTCTCGGAGTGACTCCTGGTTGGTTACGCTGGCTAGCATGGCAACCATTCGCGTAGTGTCAGGCAGCTTAGGCAGCCTCATCTCTTTCTCCTTTGTCACTGGTGCCCACTCTGGTGCTGAGCTCGTCTCTGCTGGCTTGCCTCCAGGTCTTGAAAAGGCCTGCCGGTGACGTGCCTCGTAGCCCGCGAGCTTCATGGAGGCCATCTTCCACTGTCTGCGGCGTGGAACAGCGTCGGCGGTGCCTAGCCCCTGCGTGCCTTTCTGTCCTTGGCTGCACATGCGTTGCAGTCGTTCTTCCCAGTCCTGATGGCTGAGGCGTCGCGCGACTTGCTGGGTGTAGCCGCTGGAACTGGTGATCCACTCTGCTAGTTGTGCTCGCACCGGCTCAGCCGTGCCCTCGGAGGTGGCAGCCACCTTGGTGGATTTCGCGATAGGGATGGCAACTAGCGTGCCATGTTCCCCCTCCTCACTCTCCTCACTCTTCGGCAGTTTGGTCGTGCTGACCTCGGCAATCGCATATAATAGCTCCATTGCTCTTCGGTCCATAGCAAGGCCAAGCACTCCTGCCAGTTCTTCGTCTTTCATGCCATGTGCCGCGCGCAGCTCACCTGCGCTGTACCCCATAGCAACTGCCTTCTCGTCCAGGTTAACCTCTCTGGTCTCCCCCACTTCATCATCGTCTCCCTTCCTCACCACTGTGCCTGCGCGAGGCGCGCGAAAAGCACGAGAGTTTTGCGTCGCCAAGATGGTTGGCAATACTCTCATGGGCTCCCCTACAACGTTGGCGGTGTAGTGAGGCTTCCTGTCTCCTGTGACGACCCTGCGCGGCTTCCAGCCTCGCTGCAGAATATCGCGCACGTACAGTGCACTCGCGTTAATAAGAATCAACCAGTTTCGATCCAGCGGCTGTCGACCTCATTCTTAATCGATGGTTTTGCGATAGAACCAGCGTCCAGCGGATTCACTACATTCTTATCGAACGATCTCGCAAGCGCCGCGGGATTCTTATATATCGAGGATGTCCTCGCTGCCATATTCTTAATTATATCGGCGGATTCTTAAATTTCCCGACTTATCGCTTTTTTGTTTTTCGCGGAGTTCCACAAATGTGAATATCGATATGTGCGCGGCTCCTCAAATGTACTCTCTATTTGCTCAAGTGTACATACATATTTACAAATAGCTATACATATATCGATATATCCGTATATGAGCAGATTGTAGATGTAGCCCCTTGACATTCTTGGATCGACCAGGTGCAGCCATAGCGGAATTTCTTATTTTTACATCGTAAGGCGCTGGCCATATTCTAAAATGGGCTGCCTATATTCTTAATTGAAAAGGAATAATTCCAGCCAAAAATGGCATTCTTATTTCTCGAGAACCCCAGCCGTTGGATTCTTAAAAGCCTGATTCTTATTAACGCGAGTG